>PVKU01007380.1:0-41881 GCA_004027475.1 Anoura caudifer
GCCTTCATTTTTTCATCTAATTTGTGAGCAAAATCAACCAATTCTGTAAGCATCCTGATTACCAGGGTTTTGAATTGTGCATCTGATAGGTTGGCAATCTCTTCATCGCTTAGATAAATTGGCTCTGGGGCTTTGATTTGTTCTCCGGTTTGAGCCATTTTCATTTCTGGGTTTTTTTTGTTTGTTTGTTTGTTTGTTTTGTCTAGTCGAGGCTGTTACGTAGTGAGGGGTGGAGCCTCAGGTGTTCCCCAGGGCGGGACAGCCCAGTCACTGGGTAGTGATGCTGTATGTGGGGGCGGGGTCCGAGAGGAGATAATGGCGCTTGCTTTACTCACTCTCAGATTCCAGTTCCTTTCACTGCTTCCCCTTTGCCTGGATTATCCGCACGTGAATGTGGGACCACCCGGTCAGCCAGCCGCCTTGTGCGGCCTCACTGGTTCTGCACAGTTGCCACCCCGTGCTCGGGGTCTGCTAGTCGCCACCTGTGCACCTGGGGGCTGCCAGCCGCTGCTGCCTGCGTGCCCATGGGCACCTCCGCTTTTTCCTGCCGCGACTCCGCCCCTCTTACCGGTCTGGATGAATCGTTGTTGGACTTCCAAACAGTTTGATTTTCTGAGTTCTGGTTGTTTTCTTGTTCCTAAATCTTTGTTGTCCTTAATTTTGGTTGTGAGAAGAGGCACAGTGTGTCTGCCTATGCCTCCATCTTGGCCGGAAGTCCCTCTCTATTTTCTTAATTATCTCGTTTACCCAATTTGATGGAATGAAGGTTTATGCTAGAGAATGGCTTTTTTTTTTTTTTTTTTTAATCTAGAAAGTTGGCTTCAGAACTCCATTTTATGTAGTCATTGGAAAGTTGAGCAACTGCCTGTTGGAGGTGTGGAGTGTGATCGCCAGAAATGATTCAGACAAAGATCTTTGTTTTTTTAAGCACAGGCATTTTTGGTTAATTGTAATACTCCATGATGTCACATTTAATTTTAGTTGAAAATAAACACAATTAATTATCCTTGAGTCTCTAGAATAGCTGTTTTTCTTACCAAGAATAGCAAGAATTGTTGTTGATGAATGTAGTCACACTTTCTGGAATGTGGCATTGGGCTTCTAATTACACACAAATTGTTTATATATTAAAAACTCTACAATTTTAAATTGTGAATCTTAATTCCTCAGAAAATGTTACTTGAGTATTTGGTTTATGAAAAGCACAGACATTTCCAACATGCATTTGAGGGATGAGATCCCTTCCCCACCAGATCTTTTGAAAATGGATGATGGCATTGGCAGTTTTTGCAACCATTGTTTTCCTAGGGTTATGTCCTTTGTGAGAGAAAAATGTTTTCAGCCCAGTCCACAGGTAAAATGAAGCCAGGTAGGTATTATAAATTAGTGAAACTCATTGGTGGAGACTTTGAAAATGGAAAAGCATATGTATCATTTAAAAGGGGCAGTTAATAATCAGCCTCAGGCCACTGCTGCTTTTCAAGAAGTTCAGCCCACTGTTTCAGGATCTCTCTTTCTCTCTCCATTGAAATCCAGAAATTCAAATTTTACATAGGTTGTCTCATATAACCCTTCCAATTGCCCTGACGCAGGTGCCAGTATCAATCACCAATATTTCAATAGGTGAGGAAACTGTGGTACAAATTAGTTAAGTAACTTGCCAAATTGACACAGCTAGGAAGTGGTAGTAGAGCCAGGACTTGAACCATGGCAGGGCCTGTGCCCATACCCACAGCCACTCTATACTTCCCACCTCCCAACCATGGCATGCTCGAAGTGACAGTGCTACTGTGCTCTTTCTGCTACATCGTACAGCCTCCCTAAGGTACAGGCATTTCTGCCATGAAAGAACAATTCAGTGCACCATTTCAAACGTGCAGCCCCATTTTTCTAGTGGTGGAAATAAATGAAGACCACCAAAATGAGAACAGCGAAGGCTGTTTATTCAAAACAAGGAAACCAGCCACCATCACTTCATTTGACAGAGACACCAAGGCAGGCAGAGTAGAAAAACTGTATAGTGGAAAAAAGAGAAGGCTTTGGGTGTGCCCTGATTGGAAGCTGCTGGCATGAGGAAGCTGTAGATGAGCTAACTAGCAGTGGGGTATCCTATACTACTGTTTATGGGGTGCATGTTTGGCTTTCTCTACTTGGCCCTAAGTTGGAAGCAGGGGCAAAAATTAGGGAAGCTGTCAGTGATTAATCAAGTCCTAATCATTTGGGCCCAATTGCTACAGGGGTTATTGTTTGGCTTCCTGGACTAGTGGCTACAGATACCAATTTGACTTCCTAGACTGGTTCCTGTAGATGGTTAATTGACTTCCTAGGCTGGATGACACATGTTGTGAGTCAGCATCCATTTTTACATAGAGTCTGACAATTGTTCCTTTGTATATTCATTCTGTCACAGGAGTAGGGTCTAAAATGTCTACCTTGACTCTCCAGCTACAGTTCATTGTGCAAGGCAGTTGTGCCTACTGACAGCCTACACCACATAGCTCTGAGAAGAGACCTGGAGCACGCCAGCTGCTTTGTGAATTGTTGGCTCAGTAAGAAGGGAAGACTGGCTCAGTTCATGATAGTTGAGTGCAACTGCCTGTGTTAAATATGATGAGTTTCTCTATTGGCCATTAGAAAGGGGGAAGAGGAGCAGGGAAGGAAAACCTTAGACCTTAGACGGGGAATAAGAGATTGTTGGGGAACTGAATTAAGGAGACAGTTCCTTTTATGCCTACGACAGCTGAGAGCCTGAAAATACAGTGTCCCAAAATTCCACAGAGAAAACAACTAGAATGGTAACAGGTAAGACTATCTTGAGCTGATAATGACTCTTGATGGTGGTGAATATCAGGCTGTATTTACAGAGGCAGCTCTGACATTGGTAAATTGTATGGCAGCTTATATGTTATGATCAGGGTATATACAATAATACAAATGTCCAGGCTCCAGCCCTAGAGCTGTTGATACAATAATAGGTCTGCGTAGAGGGTCTGGCATCTTTCTGTTTTTCTTACCAAGACCTATAGGTGAGTCTAATGCCTAGCTTGGTTTGGGAGCCATTGCTTAGGCAAAATTCTCTTCTTTAATAGCATCCTAATATAACAGTTATTTTACCACACTCTTTTATTACTCCCCTTAATTCTTTTTTCTTTAAGCAAATTCTACATATTAATCTTCAAATCATTTATATCAAGCATTATTATTTAAAAGAGTGTAATTACAAGGTAATATATTCTCTGGTTAGACATTGAAACAAAGAACACACTGACAGTAACCAGAGGGGAGCGGGGAGGGGATGACAGAGGAAAGAAGGGGAAGGGTCATCAAGGAACATGTATAAAGGACCAATGGACTAAGCCAAGGCGGGTAGGATCAAGGGTGGGAGGTGGGGATGGGTGGGGAGGGGTGGAGTGGTGGGGGAAATGGAGACAACTGTATTTGAACAACAATAAAAAAAGAAAAATACATATTCTCTGGTTGATGTTGATGATTTTATGGCTATATAATGAAAGTAGAACTCTAATTGGAAAATGTTATTTATCTTACACTACCTTATAGACACGATGACATATATACAGAGCCTCTGGTGACAACTCATTTTGCTCCATTTGCAGCTGAGTGGTATTTGAATTAAATTGCTTGGAACCTTCGGTGATACGCTGAGAAGGAAACTCTTTTTTACAAATGCTGGGTTCTATTCAGTTTTCTTCCTCTCAAAAAGGAGAGAAAATTATCATAGAAATGATTAACACTTTAAAACAAATTAAGTATAAAATCACATTAAACATGTATTTGAGTATTCAATACAGATTTTAAATAGTAATAATAATAATAGCTGCCCTCTACTGAGTGTTTACTATTTGCCATACGTTGTGTGCTAAGCACTTTATATGGATTATCTCATGTATTTATCACAGAAATTCTATGAGGTTGGTACTCTTCCTGTTTCCATTTTACGGACAGGGTAACTGACTGTCAGAAAATTTAAGTAATTTACCTCAAGCCATAGCCTGGTAAATCACAGATTAGGATTCTAACTAGATGGTCAGACTCCACTTTAAAAAAAAGTTTAGACTATCATTTAAAACAGTTTTAAATTTACAGAAAAATTTAGAAGATAGGCTGGAGAATGGACTCTATAGCCTTCCCATATACCCTTCAATATCTCCAGTTTCCCTTATTATTAACATCTTACAGTAGTATGGTACATTTGTTACAATATTGATATATTATTATTAAAGGCCATACTTTATTCAGCTTTCCTTCATTTTTACCAAACATACCCTCTGTCTTCCAGGATCCCATCCAGGACGCCACATTACATTTAGTTGTCAGGTACCCTCCAGCTCTTCTTGCTGTGCTAGTTTCTCAGACTTTTCTAGTTTGGGGTAACTTTGACAGTTTTGAGAAGTACCAGTTGGTATTGATCTACTATTTTGTACAATAAAATGTCCCATGGCTGAAATTTGTCTGATATTTTTCTGATGATCAGATTGAGGCTATGGACTCTGGGGAGGCAGACCGCAGAGGTGAAGTACTGCTTTCATTACATCACATCAGAGGTACGCAGTATCTACACACTGCCCGCTGTCGATGTCGACCATGGCTGAGGTCGTGTCTGTCAGGTTTCTACACTTTAAATTACTACACCCCTCTTACATATTAGACTCTCTGAAAGGAAGTCACTATATGCAGCCCACACTTAAGGAAGAGAGAGTTATGCTTCCCTTCCCAGAGTGGAGTAGAACCTATGTTCTTTTGACCACCATGTTTTTTCTCCCATCTTAAATGTTCTGTTTAGATCTCATTTCTACTCTAAGTTATGGCCTGCTTTTCTGTTCCCCTTTATGGTAAAATTCCTAAAAAGGGCTGCTTACACTCTAGTTCCTCCCTTCTCCCCTGAATCTGCTCCAGTCAGACTGTCACCCCTGCTGCTCCATTGAAATTCCTCTCCTCTAAGGTCACTGTGGCTAAATCCAATGGTCAGTTCTTCATCTTGTTTGACACAGTGGATCATTTCTTCCTCTTTGAGGCACATTCTTTACCTCTAGAACATTACACTCTATTTATTTTCTTCTCTTTTTGCCGGTTTCTCTTTACCTCTCTGATCTCTTAGAGTGCCCTGGGATTAGTCCATGGACCTCTTCTATTTATCTGCTATACCCACTGTCTTGTCAATTCCCCTTTTGTGCTAATAACTCTCAAATTTCTAGCTTGGGTCTCTCTCTTGAACATCAGCACTATCCATCTACTGGGCAATTTAACAGACAACTCCAACTTAACAGTCCAGAAATGCTCCCCTTCCCTGAAGTTTTTCTCCATACCAGTTAATAGGCAATTCCATTCTTCATTTGTTGAAGCCAAAAATATTAGTCTTTTGTGACTTCTTGCTTTCTCTTACAAACCACATCCTGTCTCTCAGGAAATTCTGTTGGCTGTGCCTTCAGGATCAAGCTAATAATCTGACCACTTCTTACCACTACCACCCCAGCTGCCCTAGTCCAAACAACCGTCACATCCCACCTGGACAATTTCAGCAGCCTCCCAACTGGGCTCCCTGCTACTGCCCTTGCCCTCCTCAGTCTCTTTTCAACTCACAGGAGCCAGTGAGTAAAGTATATGTGTAAAGTATCTTAGGTCATTATCCTATTCGGAACCTTTCAGCAACTTCCCGTCTCTCAGTAAACACCAAAGTCCAACATGGCTTTTCTTACTTCCTTCTTTTTTGATCAACTCTAGCTACGTTGGCCTCCTTGAACATGCAAGGAGTCTTTTCCCTGTAGGTAACCTAGTTGAGGTTTACCTGCTCACTTCATTCATGCTTTTGATTAACTATTGCCTACCCTGACAGCTCTTTTAAAATTGCCACTGCTACATACCCCATATCCCTTTCCTGCTTCACTTTTCCCTGCGTCACTTGTCCTTCTCCACATACTTTATCTGTCTTTGTTTATTTGTTTATTGCCCATTCAAAAATAAGCTTCATGAAGGCAGGGGGTTTTTGTTCACTTTATTTTCTGCTTACTCTTCTAGCATCTAAAATTGTACCTGGTGCAGAGTAGGCATTAGGTGAATGAATTAATGAACAGATGTCTGTTCAACATCCAAAACCTTCTGGACATATTATATATTATATTATAATTATGTATATATAATATACATATAATATAACATATCGCACAATATATTATATAATATATAATATTATATATAATGTGTGTATATATTAATATATATGGTCTCCAGAGACATTGAAATTAAGAACAAACCAACAGTAACCAGAGGGGAGGTGGGAGGGGGTAATTGGGGGGAAGGCATAAGGGTTGTCAAGGAACATATATAAAGGACACATGGACAAAACCAAAGGAGGTTAGGATCGAGAGTAGGAGGTGGGGATGGCTGGGGTTGGGGGGAGGGGGGAGGGGAAAATGGAGACAACCATAGTTGAAAAAAAAGAATTAGCAAGATAAAAAATATATTACAAAAATAAAATAAATTTTGTTTGTCATCTAGAAAAAAACCTTCTTGGGCAGAATCTTAGACAAAGCATTGTACCACATCATGGCCTCTGCTTCTAAGGATTTTCCAACTTAATGAAGGCAACAGATCTATACAGATGCTATACGAAAGTTAACAAGGGAAGACAGTGGGGGTAAATAGTACTGATCATTACCTGGGTATGGATTCTGAGTTCCAGACATTGCTGTTGAGGGTGAACTGTTCTTAAATTCATTCCCAGAGGTAATGTTAGATCCTTACCTGGGTCTTGGATTGAGAGAACAGGAGAGATGGGGGGATACCTGAAAAATCACGCACAGCACTTCCCAGTTACTAAGTTATGAGTCCTATTCAGGTATTGGGGAAACAATTACACATAAGCTTAAGTATAGATTAGTATTACTTCTTATAAAATTTCTTAGCTAGTGGGTATTGATGCTATGGTCTGGAAAAAGGAGTTGAATGAACTTACACTTTAAAAATTTTTTTACTCTTTTTGGAATTAAAAATATCTTCAATCTTAAATGTTCTTTAAAAAAAAAACCAGCCTAATTTTTTGTGTGTTTTGTAGGAAGAAGGGAGAGAGTCATCTTTTCTTTTTCCGCATTATGTTATCTCAAAACAAACTTTGTGAGACTGCATTCTTAATTTCCTAGGGGTTTTAGCACGTGGTAAAATGCAAATAAAAAAGACCTAAATAGGGGTGTGTTGCGTTATTCTAAAAAACCCCTTCAGGCACATATTTGCATATGGGGAGTGATTTCTGCAGCTGAATTCCCCAGCGGTTAGCACTACCTAGATAGTCCTGCCTCTCCAAACAGAGCCTTTGGGCACCTTTGAGCACTGAGTGATTATGAAGCAACTGATATCGGATAAACTAATCTCTGAACTTTTCCAGTCAACTTTTTGGCTTAGATTATGCCAAAATGCCAAAATGCCAAAAACATAAGATTTGCCTTCCAAAATGTGGTTTTAAACAATGTTTCACTGCAGCATATGTTTTAAAATTTATCTTTTCATTTAGAATGCTGTTAATTTTAACAATACAATCATAAAGAAGGTTATTCTTTTTTCTATTAAAATTTATGTATTTATTTTTGTTGCTCAAATTTATTGTATTTTCCCATTACCATTTAATTCCCTTATATTCTTTATTTGTTTATTTTTGTGAATAAACAAAGTACTATGCACTGGGAGAGGACAAATACTGAAGGATAAGAGGAAAGTAGGAATATTGAGGAATATAATTAAGGTCAAGAGTTTGCATCTTTTTGCATCAAATTGAAGGTATTGTTTTTTATAGAATTCAACCTAAATGAATTATACATTTTATGGATGCTAATAATGCTCTATAGTGGTGTTTATATTCAGAATGTATCATCATTGGACAAAACCTATTAAGGTTGCACTGTAAATTAGTAGTTAAAGAAAGAGAAAATACATTTCATTTCTTGTCCTGGAAGCAACCCATGCATGCAAAATCCATCTGAACTGAAAAATACTTCAGTTTCACACCATGAACTATTCTTATTAGAAAAATGCCTTTGCCTAATCTAGCTTTCCATAGACTTAGTGCAAACTCAGAACCCTTTGCCCCTGGTCAGTGTTAGGGAACTAAAAACTCCAGCACTTTTGACATCTGCTCATTTACCCACCAGCTAAATCTCAGAAATGTGCTTAAGGAAGAGCATTTTACATTAGCAGTTTTTCAGCCAAGTCACAGAATGGGAGAGCACAGACTCATGGTCTGTTGCACTTCCAAAGGGAAAAATCAGAACTTTTTTTTAAAGGAAAAACGGGTGGGGGGCAGGGTTGGGAGAGGTGGAATTAGGTGCGAAATCTGACATCCCTGGGACTTCAAAAATTAACTCCATTCTTTACTTCTAGAATATTACACTCTATTTATTTTCTTCTCTTTTTCCTTAATAGTTATAAATCATTTCTTTCCTCCCTGAGAAAATGTTTATGCCTTTTTATGTGCAAATCTTGTATATGAGCCTCCTACTACTGTTGCTACCAGATGAATCGTCCAAAAAGTAAAGCTTCATCTTTGCATCAGAAATCTTAGATTGGCCCATCTACTTTCAGGATAAAGTTTAACTTGTGCTAACATCAGAGACCCTCTCTGTCATTCAGCAAAAATGTATTGAACACCTACTGTGTGCTGAGCACATTCTTACAAAGGTAACCTGGGGACTTCATGAAGTTTGCTCACATTTTCTTTAACATAGATCCTCTGCTGTAAGCAGCACCGGTCTCCCCTGCCCTCTCATGACCTCTTCTTTGTTTCTGGAACAATTCCCCATTTGACAGGCTCTTTCCTCACTCAGCCTATTTAAACTTTACCCTAACCCACCCAGCGAAGCAGCTGAGGTCCCATCACCCTCATGCTCCCTGCCTGACTGGTAGCCCATGAGGCCATCTTCTTTCTTCACCCCCATTAAATGATGTGCATGTCTTATCCCAAAGATTCAAAGTGTAGAGGGAACTATTTTATCTAAAAAAAGAGAGAAACAAATATTTCTCTAAATATTAGCCATATTAATTACCAATAGAAAAAGTAGAAACCTAAATTTTCCCTGCACCGAAATTTGATATTTAGCATTACCTTGTTGGAATGTTAATTTTGAGACTAGGAAGCATTTTAAAGACTGAGGATGTGGGTTTTAACATCAGTGCTCATGTAATGAACAGGCCAAGGAAGGGCAGACTAATTTACCGTATATTTTGAGAGGGATCACTTCGAAAGGCATTTACTAACAAGAAGTTTGAGATTGCTCAGTGAGGCCATGACTTGTTTGGAATTGCACAGCAGGTCAATGGCAGAGCCACCACTAAACCAATATGTCCCTACATATTTTTAGGAGGACAGCAATGCTGTCTTGACTGGCAGCTTTTCTCCTTATAAGACAGTTTTGTCCATGGGGCTCAGAGTTCATTCTTTTGTCTTTTTTCAAACTGAAACTCCAGTGGGGTTTTTTTCTTCCCAGGATGGTGTACCCTATCCAATAATACCTTTAAAAAATTGGCCTCTCTGGAAATATTCACAGTTTAAAACTTGGCTCAGGCTTTAGAAACCACTCTTCTAGGAAACCTTTCATGATGCCCCCATGTTTAGTTAGGGACCCCTTTTCTTGCTCCACTCACACTTGGTGCATGCAATTACTACACTGATTTGCAGTATTTCCTCCAGGAAATTTTAGAAATAGGTAGTGTTTATGAAAAATATGCTTTAACCAAATAAATAGATTATGTCATCAAAAAGAAATACACTAGAATTACCACATTTTTACTCTAAAGGCCCCCTTCTATTTTTTTAGTGATAAGCTATTAAAATATATATTAGCATTTGGATAGTCCTTGCTTCTTCATGTGAGACATTAACTCTTCAAAGAGATAAAGAATGAATATATTCTTGCTAGAAGTTAAAATATGGAATAAGGGCATACACATTCCAACTTAATGATTCACACATTTTATTGTAGCTGTTTTTTCCTCAACAGCTTTAAGCATGCTTTCAAATTGAATGTCTCTACTTTATCATTCCTTATTTGATATCTATTCACAAAAGCTCCCACTCCCTTTCACTTTCTTCTGGTATAAAATGAGGCTGAAATAACAGAAAATTCAAGGTAAAACTCATGTGTATTAGTTAGGATAAACTAAGTTATGCTGCGGTAACAAACCCCACAAAAATCTCAGTGGTTAACATGACAGAGGTTTACCTTTTGCTCATGGGAAGAGCCCTGAGAGTCCAGGACAGCTGACCTCTACATGGTGATCCAGCATTCCAGGCTGTTTCTGTCTTAATGCACCCCCATATCAAAATGTACTTCTACTATTCCTGTGGTGGGGATGGGAGCCTAGAGAATTGTACCTTGGCTCTTCAATGTTCCTGTCTGGACTTCTTGGAAAAGTAATTAATAACAGGGCTGGGGCAGGAGAATACAGATTGGCCCTAGAGCATCTTTTAGGCCAGAAAATAAGGAAGTATAGCAAAAATGATAGGGTTTGTCAAAAGACCACAGGAGCCAACCTGAATGGATAAAGCTGGAGTAAAATAAATGATGTTAGCAACAAAATAAATAATGATAGCATTGGATTTTAACCTACAGAGTAAATATTTGTGAGTCCATGATGAAATAAATAAATAAAATTAGTTAAAGAAGTGGGGGAGAAGAGACAGCACTTTCTTGCAGAAGAATTCCAGTTAAGGAACATAGAAGGAAAAAGGAAAAAAAAATCACCATTAAGAAAATACCAGAGTAATAATCACAGTAAACAAAATCCACTAATAGATGCAAACACTTATGGGCAAAATCTGAGGAGAAATAGGGTATTTCCATAGTCCTGAAATATTTCTCCCAGCATGGTTATTAATTATAAATGGAAAGATAATTTTGTAATACAGATTCCACTTTACCTGAGAGATCCAGGTAAACATCACCAGTGTATAAGACGTCAACATCATGAACCTCTTGATATTATGCATGAAAAAAGACCTACCAGAATTTTCCTGTTCTGAGAAATGAGGAAAGCCCAAGAAACATCAGATTGGAGGAGATTAAAAAGAAGTAACAACTAACTGCAATGTGGGAAACTGATAGGATTTTAGAAGAGAAAAGGGACAGTGGAAAAACTGGTGAAATTAGAATTCGGTCTGTAGTTTAGTCATCATTGGTTCTAATCATTGGACTGTGGTTACATAAGATGTTAGCGTTAGGGGAAACTGGGTGAGGAATTAAAGTTAATTCAAAATGAAAAACTATAAAGAATTGAATAAAACACATAAGGCACACCAAAACAAGTATTCTAATAACGTGAACTGTTCTTTGGTTCTTCTTATTGCAATTTCCTACAGCTGAGCGACTTTCAAGCAGCTGGCTGGATGTTCGTCACATTGAAAAATATGTAGACCAAGGTAAAAGTGGAACAAGAGAATTACTTTGGTCCTGGGCACAGAAAAACAAGACCATTGGTGACCTTTTACAGATTCTTCAGGAGATGGGACATCATCGAGCTATCCATTTAATTGCAAATTATGGTAAACACTGATTTTTCTTATGTGGCTCTTGGTCCATTTTGTAGGAATTGTGCTTTGTAAATGTAAATATTGCATTTTATCCAAGACAGTGACTGGTCATGCTATATGTTACTGATTTCTTACCAGTGGCATTTATCTGAAGTGGACCTTACAGCTTCATAGCTTTTTTGGTGACACTTCCTTCTCTTACTACCTAATTTATGCAACACATTCCTTTCTACTACTTTACAGTTCAAGGTTTTTTAATTTTTTTTTTTTATTTACAAACTACACTTTTGGAAATGTTTTATTCTTAGCAATGCAAATCAACTCTTTTCCCAAAACTCTAAAACTCTGAATCATAAACATAATCAGAATTGGAATATGAATATAATATAGGTAATCCTATAATTTGTTTCATCATATGATTAGAAGTTAAAAATATAATTGGGTTTCTATCCCCATATTTTAGTACAATTGATATACCTTCAGTATAACTCTGGGATTTCTTTTATCTGCCCTGTTCTTTCTATGCCATGGCCTCTAACTCTGCCTTAACTTTTTACTGGCCACTTCACAGTGGCCTAATTCTTCTTTCTGTCTTGTCTGTTTCTCATGCTGTGTCATGCTTTACATTTAGAGTAACCTGATAAGTAAAGTTCATGAAGCTTTCTCTGTCAATAAAATAATCTCCTAATGTCACCTGCTCTGTTTACTCCACTTTAGATTTATTCATTTCAACAAGGATGATCTTGAGTGAATCTTGGGTCTTATAGACTCAGGGCTCTTAAGTTGGAAACTTTTGAATCAGTATCCTTATTATTGGCTTCTTTCATTCAGGAATATTTTTATTTCTGTATATTTGCACACCTACTCTGATAGTATACTTCATGCACTTGAGCCTCTATCTTATCACTCAAAGAAATTTTGCACACACAAAAAGGAAATCCTGAGAGATTTGTACCAGAAAATTGTAGCTTTAGACTGACTTTTATTTTGTAGGTTTTCCATGTTGATGGGATATTAGACAGGTCCCAACAGGTTTCCACCATGACATTATCTATATAACTTGGCTAACTCCTGTTTGTCTTTTGCACACCATTTCTTCACTTAGTTTCATAAAGCAGAGTGCTTCACTATGAAGCTGATGGATAAATTAAAATGCATTGAGTCCCTGGGAACTGAAATTCAAAGCCGTATCATTATTTGAGCCTTTCCAGCCAGTGAAACCACCCACACAACTTGCTGTTCACAGTATAAATTCACACCATTTTGATAGGACACATGGGTATGTTTTATGTCAGTGTTCTGAAATATATTTCACGGTATCTTTCACTGTCTGTGTTGTTTATTTATGCAGCAGAGAATGAAATGGACTGTGAGTAGACAACAGTTTCATATTCTTGGTTGACTCCTAGTCTGTTGCACATGCAATATTGATTTTATTTTTTAAATGGGAGATTAGCTGATTGGTGGAAAGACAATTATTTACTGTCCTAGTATCAGAAGATAGGTAAATCTGAGATGAAGTGTAAGATAGCACCTTGCTTGGAGTCCTTTACTGAGGAAAATAGGATTATTTAACTGCAATTTATTGAATAGATGCTTTGAATTATCTGTAATAACATTAATTGTATAGCTTGCTAAAAGCAGCAGTGTGATGATTCACTGGAAACATTAAGTGTAGCCTGCTGAACAGATGTCTCCTATGATAGCTACTCATCGATTTAGGAATTAAGCTAAAAGATTTAGTCTTTCTTTGTTGCTACCATACACAAAGTTATGAGTTATGCAAATAACTTATTATCCATCTAGATATCCATTTTTTGCCTATTTTTTCTTAAAATTGTTCAGTTTGGTGGAATGGTTTTCATTTTAGAGAAATTTCTTACCTTTTATTTGCCAGCCTCCAGAGATCACTTTATAGACCTGGATTTTCTTATGAATCCTACTGAGAAAGGCCTTGTATTTCTTGCTAGTCATCATTCCTGCAATTCAGCAGGCTCATAGGTGATTTCTTCACATCCATAAAAACTTCCCTCAGATCTCAGGACATAACCAAATCATTCAAGAAACTAAAATCTTTACTCGCTGCCATTATATTTCTAGCATGCATGTCTTTACATATCACATTTCACATTTGTATTTCAACGATCAGCAACTGGTTTTTAGTTTTGACATGAAATCTACAGCTTTCTGCTGGCTTCATTTTGAGTCTCCCATTTTTTGTGACAATGAAGTGTTTCTTCTCTTTTTATGAGCAACAAAAGAACAGTGATTTTAGTGCCTTTACAACCCTCAAACTTCAAATTTTGTTCCACATAACAAGACCTTATTTAGGATGTTTTTTTTCCTTGCCTAATTGCACTGATTAGAATCTCTAGTATGTTGCTGAATAGAAGTGGCAAGACCAGACATCCTTTACTTGTTGCTGATCTACAAGGGAAAATATTCACTCTTTTACAGTTATGTGTGATGTTATCTGTAGTCTCTTCACAGATGTTCTTTATCAAATTAAGAAAATTCTATTCCTATGGTTGTTATTATGATAGGTTATTGGATTTTACAGGTTTTGTTTTTCAGTCTATTAATGTGGTATATTTCACTGCTTGATTTTCACATATTAAGTCAATATTGGATTTCTGGGATGAATCCCACTTTGTTGTGGTATATAATCCTTCTTATGTTTTTCTGGATTTAGTTTGCTAATATTTTTTTAGGATTTTTGCAATTATATATATAAAGGATATTGGTCTATAGTTTTCTTGTAATGTTTTGTCTGGCATTAGTATTAAGAAAATATTGGCCTCAGAATGATTTGGGAGTTGTTACCTCCTCTTCTGTTTTGGAAGAATTTGTGAAGGACTGATGTTAAATATTTTTTAATTATTGGTAGAATTCACTGGTGAATTCATCTGTACCTGGACTTTTCTTTGTAGGAAGTCTTAAAATATTAATTCAATCTTTCTTTGCTATAGGCTCATTATTTTTCAATGTGATGTTTGTTTCTTCTTGAGTTAGTTTCAGTAATTCCTATTTTCCTAAAAATCTGTTTATATCATCTAAGTAATCTAAGTTTTTACATACAGTTCTTTTTATTGAATTGATTGGAGTCGTACTGGTTAACAAAATACACAGGTTTCGGGTGCACAATTCCACAACACATCATCTGTGTACTATATTGTGTGTTTACCACTCTAGGTCAAGTCTCCTTCCATCGCCATTTATACCCCCTAAGCCCTCCTCCATATTCCTCAATCCCCCACCTCCTAGGAATCACCACACTGTTGTCCATGTCCATGAGTTTTTCCTCTCTTTTTTTATTTTTGCTCAGTCTCCCACCCTTTTCCACCCAGGCCTCTACCCCTACCCCCAACAGCTGTCAGTCTGCTCTCTCTGAGTCTATCTCTTATTTTGCATGTTAGTTCATTTTATTCATTAGATTCCACATATGAGTGAGATCATATGGTATTGTCTTTCTCTGACTGGCTTATTTCACTTGGCACAGTGCTCTCCAGTTACCTACAGTTGTTCTTATACTCCATTATAATTGTTTTTATTTCTGTAAGGTTGGTAGTTAGGGTTCCTTTTTGTTTTTGTTTTGTTTTTGATTTTAGTGATTTTAGTCTTTCCTCTTTCTGGATGAATTAAATAAAGAGTTGCCAATTTTGTGATCTTTTCAAAGAACATACTTTAGTTTCATTGATTTTTCTTTTTTCTGTTCTTTATTTCATTAATTCCACTTTAATCTTAATTCTTTCCTTCTGCTTCCTTCAGTTTAGTTTATTCTTCTTTTCCTAGCTTCTTAAAGTGTAAGTTTCAGTTATTTCAGACATTTCTTCTTTTATTAATGTAGGCATGCATAGCTATAAATTTCACTTTGAGCGTAGCCTTCACTATATTAAGTTTTGATATGTTTTCATTTTCTTTTTTTAAAGATTTTATTTATTTGTTTTTAGAGAGAGGGGGAGGGAGGGAGACAGAGAGGGGGAAAAACATCCATTGATTGCCTTGTGTAGGCATCCCCAGTTGGGGACCAAACCTACAACTCAGGCATGTGCCCTGGCCAGGAATCCAAGCGGTGACCTTCCACTTTTCGGAGCTATGCTCAGCTGACTGAGACACATCAGTAAGGGCTATGTTTTCATTTTCATTCATTTTCAAAGTATCCTTTAATTTCCCTGTGATTTTTTGACTTATTTGTTATTTATGAGTTTGTTTACATGTATTTGTGAATTTGCTAAATTGCTTAAAATTTTTTATTACTGATTTCTACTTTAATACCATTGTGGTCAGAGAATATGCTTCGTATGAGTTCAACCCCTCCAAATTTATTGAGGCTCATTTTATTGACTAACATATGGTCTATTCTGAAGAATGTTCAATGTGCACTTGTGAAGTATGTGTATATTCTTCTGTTTGTAGATGTAATGTTCTATAGATGTCTGTTAGGTCTATAATGTTTGGTTTATAGTGTTGTTCAAAGAGATTTGTTAACAATTTATTGTGTTTCATTGTCAGTCTTATAAGCAAATAATTTAAGAAACACTATAACACAATCTAAGAAAATGTGAGAAATAACTGCAAAATACTGCAGGGTTTTAATTTTTGTAAAAAGCCACATAGACTACCTTCATTCAGCAGAACTGTAATAGAGAGAAGTTATAGTCTAAAACTGGGGAGTGGGAAGGAAAAACAAAGAGCTTCCCAGATAAGAAAAAGCTAAAAGAGTTTATGAACATCAAACCAGTACTGCAACAAATGTTAAAGGGCTTAACATTTAAGAAGAAGAGAAGAAGAGAAGAGAAAAAAAAAAAAAAAACAGAGGAAAACAGTCTAATAATAAAATGGTACTAAATATATATATCAATAATCACTTCAAATGTAAATGGCTTAAATGCTCCAACCAAAGACATAGGATAGCCAAGTGGTTAAGAAAACAAGACCCATATACATGCTGCCTCCAAAGAGACCCATCTCAGATCAAAAGATACACATAGACTAAAAGTAAAGGGATGGACAAAGTCATTTCATGCAAATGGAAAAGAAAAAAAGCTGGGGTAGCTGTACTTATATCTGACAAAATAGATTTTAAAACCAAGGTTTTGGTAAGACACAAAGAAGAACACTACATAATGATAAAGGGAACTATCCAAAAAGAAGATATAACCCTGGCAAGCATGTACACACCCAATATAGGAGCACCTAAATAAGTAAAGCAAATTATGATGGACATAATGTGAAAGACTGACAGAAATGTACTCATAGTTAAGGGTTTTAACACACCATTGACTTCAATGGATAAATCTTCCAGGCAGAAAATCAACAAGGAGACAGCAGCCTTAAACAACACACTAGATCAAATGGATTTAATTGATATCTTCAGAGGATTTCACCCCAAAACAGCAGAATATACATATGTTTCAAGTACACACAGACCGTTTTCTAGGATAGACCACATGTTAGGACATAACAGAAGTCTCAATAAATTTAAGAAGATTGAACTCATATTAAGCATCTTCTTTGACCACAATGCTATGAAACTAGAAATCAATCACAAGAACACTGAAAAGCACATAAAGACATGAAAGCTAAATAACAGTTTATTAAACAATGAATGGGTCAACAATGAGACTAAGGAAGAAATCAAAAGATACATTGAAAGAAATGAAAATGAGAACACAACAATCCAAAATCTGTGGGATGCAGCAAGCGAATCCTAAGAGGGAAATTCATAGCATTACAGGCCTATCTCAAAAAAAAAAAAAAAAAAAAAAAAAAAAAAAAAAAAAAAAAAAAAAAAAAAAAAAAAAAAAAAAAAAAAAAAAAAAAAACAAGAAAAAAGCTCAAATAAACAATCTATATGCTCAAATTAAAATATGCATATTACCCGAAGCAATCTATAGATTCAATGTAACTCCTATGAAGATTCCAATGACATATTTTACAGAACTGGAATAAATATTTCAAAAATTCATATGGAACCATAAAGGCCCCACATAGCAACAGTAATCCTGAGAAAGAAGAACATAGTTGAAGGAATCATGCTACCTATTATTAAATTATACTATAAGGCCATAGTATTCAAAACAGTCTGGTACTGGCATAAAAATAGACACATAGATCAATGGAACAGAATTGAGAGCCCCAAAATAAACCCACACCTTCATAGTCAATTAATATTTGACAAAGGAAGCAAGCACATGCAATAGGCTAAAGATATTTTATTTAATAAATGGTATTGGAAAAATTGGACAGATATGTACAGAAAAATGAAATAGACCACCTTCTTACACCACACACATGAATAAATTCAAAATGTATCAAATGTTACATTAAATGTTAGACCTGAAACCATAAAAATCCTAGAAGAAAGCATAGGCAGCAAAATCTCAGACATTTTTAATGGATATATCTCCCCACGCAAAGGAAACAAAAGAAAAACAAATGGGACCACATCAAACTAAAAAGTTTGGCACAGCAAAGGAAATTGTCAAAACAAAATAAAGAGACAACCCACAGAATAGGAGAACATAGTTGCTGATACATCTGATAAGGGGTTAATATCCAAAATTTACGAAGTACTTACAAAACTCAAAGCAAAAAAGCAAACAACCCAATTACAAAATTGGCAAAGCATCTGCATAGACACTTCTCCAAGAGGACATTCGGATGGCCAATAGACATATGAAAAGATACTCAACATCTCTAATCATCAAAGAAAAGCAAATTAAAACCACAGTGAGATACCATCTCACACCTCTCAGAATGGCTTTCATCAATAAATCAACAAATAACAAGTGCTGGTGAGGAGGATGTGGAGAAAAGGAAACCCTAGTGCACTGTTGGTGGGAGTGCAGACTGGTGCAGCCACTGTGGAAAGCAGTACAGAGGTACCTCAAAAAATTGAAATGGAACTGCATTTGACCCAACAAAACCATTTCTGGGAATATATCCAAAGGAACCTGAAACACTAATTCAAAAGAATATAAGCACCCTTATCTCTGATCATTGCAGCATTATTTACAATCACCAAGAAATGGAAGCAGCCTAAGTGTCCATCAACAGATGAGTAGATAAAACAATTATGGTACATTTACACAATAGAATACTACTTGTCCATGAAGAAGAAGAAAATGTTAGCCTTTGCAACAGTATGGATGAATCTGGTGAACATTATGCTAAGTGAAATAAGCCAGTCAGAGAAAGACCAATACCGTACGATTTCACTCATATGTGGAATCTAATGGACAAACTGAACTAACAAGGAAAATGGGGACAGACTCCTAGATGGAGAGCAGATGACAGCTAGTGGCAGGGGAAGTTAGTGGGTGGAGGGATTGAGCAAAATGAAAAAGGACTCATGGAGATCACCAGCAGTGTGTTTGATTGCTGGTAGGAGGGAGGTGTAATGGACAAAAATGTAATGTAAAAAATATACAATAAAGATTAAATTAAAAATAAATAAAATGAAATTGGAGAGTGGTGGTAGATGTGTAGTGGTTAACTCACACACAAACATGCACACACATACACACTTCTAATACCTTACAGCACAAGGTAGGTTATAAAATAAACTAACCCGGGGAAATACAACCCCATTATTGAAAATAAAATAAAATATATATGCAAAAGATAACAATGTTACTTTTTCCTTTCAATTTTTTACTTTATACTATAATATCCTTAGTAATGTCTAACAATAATTTAAGGTAGATATTCACATTTTAAGTGAACCAAAGTATGTTTGCATAATATTTGATCATTAGAATGCTATTCAGACACAAATTTGTAACTATTCAATGGGAATAAAACTGAGCTTTAGAAATGAACATTGCTATCAAAGTGTTTATATTTACAGTCTAAGAAAGGACCAAAACCAAGTTTATTAGGAACATAATTTTGTTGTTTTATCTAGCTCCCCTTATTTCTTTCAGGAGCAGCTTTGAATCCCTCAGAACCAAGACATCAGGGAGATGGATTTCCAAACATGTTCTCCAAGGTAGAGTGTGTATGCACAGATAATGGCCCTTGAACTCTGTTGCATATGTAATTGAGCAGAGGAATGAAATTATCAGACATAAAAATGCTGGACTTGCAGGTACTAATTTAAACGCAGAAAAGCCTTAGCTCTCTCACCGTCTATTCTTTGCTTATTTGAGAATTCAGAAAATTAGAGATTCATAAATGTTTGAAGAGTTAAGAGCTTTCTGCTCCCAGTGATCTGTTAGAGATGAGACTTAGAACTATTAAGGGTACTGTGAGTTATGCATTTGTCTTAACTCAGCTTTTCATTTTCCTGTTCTAACTGGTGTTTTGCATATTGCTGTTAGCTTTTATTAAAGCAAATTAGCAGTGATCATTTTTATGGCAATAGAAGTCATTTAAAATTGACTATCACTGACTATGACATTGATACTTGAGTTGGCCTGGAAGCCTTAAATGTAGATATGGCAATGAATACTATTGAATAAAATAAAATAATTTTGCTTTCTACTAGTTTTCCTCTAAGTTAGATTTCACTCTATTGAACTGTATAGTCCAGGGGGAGCTTTGGATTCTGTTGAAGTTCTGTTCTACCTACATTCACGAAACTGAATTTCTATAACATGTATTTCTTCTCTTAGGAAACAGCCAATGTCACAGTGGATAATGTTCTTATTCCTAAAGATAATAAAAAAGGTAAAACAAAAAAACCCCAAACACCCCAACTTCTTTCTTTTCCTTTTTAAAGATTTTATTTATTTATTTTTAGAGAGAGGGAAGGGAAGGAAAAAGGAGAGAAACATCAATGTGTGATTGCCTCTCACCCGCCCCCTACCAGCAACCTGGCCTGCAACCCAGGCATGTGCCCTGACTGGGAATCAAACCTGCAACCCAGTTCTCAGGCTGGTGCTTAATCCACTGGGCCGCACCAGCCAGGGCCTCAATTTCTTTTAAATCATGCTTTCAATTAAGTCAATTGAGAGGGGGAAATATTTAATGAATATGTTAACTATTCATTAATATACAGATTCAGGATAAAAATTTTTATAGATATCAAAATATTTGTAATTTTTACTGAGTCAGTTCTGATGGATGGTATATTATTGTGATATTAAAAATCTGTTGGCCAATTGAGGTCTCAGGGGGATTTCTTATTTTCTGTTAGTGAAATTTGGTATTTTTATGTGTTATAGGAAAATGTTTAAAAATTATGTTGGGCTTTATATAGTTTTAGAAATGTTCATAGCATTTGCAGAGATTTTTAGAGATGATCATAGAGCAATTTGGAAAGTCACTATGAAAATCCAGTTATTTTGTACATCAACTTTCCTACTTTATTAGCAAAAAGAATAGTTTTGTCCTACCTAGCAATCATTCTGATAAACTTTAATGGCTATCTAAGGCTCCCTTGTCTAAACTTTGCTACTAGATCTGATGCTTCTTTGGTTCAAAGGAGATTTAGAAAAATTTGGTTCTTTAAGATTTAGCAATAAGGTCTAAATCAAATACTAAATGTGGAAATAGAGCCCAAATTGGGTTCTGAAGGATTTAGCCAAGCTTTTGCCTTTGAATTTGTATTTGATTATCTTTTAAATGTTTCCTCCCCATCTCTGCTTTAGCGTCTTCCTAATTTACTCTGAGTAAGTTAGGCATTTAGAATATTTGGCTTATGAAATATGCTTACTTCAGTTGTTCGTTCTTAGAGAATATTGTTTAGTCACACCTATCAAGATTTCCACTAATATAGGTGTGTGTGCGTGTGTGTGTTTACTGGCTTTAGGTTTATGGTTCTAATGACAAAGAAACAGAATCTTGGAAAAGTTACCCCAACTATGCTTTTTGGCTGATCTTTTAGGAAAGGTAATAGAATCACTGCGCTATTATGGAAATATGTAAAAGGCCATTTGCTCTGAAATGGGGGGAGCCGAGAGCACACGGTAGGCCTCAGTTTGGTTCCCGGGCCTCACCCGACTGACTCTCCACCTGGCTCCGATGTGTTTCTAATGCGGGAATCCTGGCTCTTTATAATGGTGGCATTGACTCTTAAGAAAAGAAAAGGTAACTTATCTTCTCCCTACTTCCTTCCTAAGGAATGTTGCTTAAATCCTCTATCAGCTTTCAAAACATCATAGAAGGAACCAACAACTTCCACAAAGACTTCCTAATCGGAGAAGGGGAGATTTTTGAGGTATACAGAGTGGAGATCCAAAACCAAACCTATGCCATTAAGTTATTTAAACAGGTATGGAAAGAATTAATATCACAGGATATTAATTCTATTTATTTGCTAATATTTCATACTAGAATGTGTCATGTTTTCATCAAGATTGAGAATATGTGTATTTGAAAATAAAATTTCATAAATAAAATAAGATATGTGACCTCTGGTGACTGCAGAAATGACTGAGAAATGAATGCCTACCTTGCAGGAATGTGGAAGTTAAATCCTCCCTATCTCCAGATATAATGCATGAGAAAGACTTTTCTGAAAAGCCTTGCAGGGCCTTTGGGACTTTGCTTCAGATGCTCAGATTGTGCCTGACGCTCCAGTGTTCGTTCACATTTGTTTTTTTAGGGTCAGAAGTATCCCTTCTGGGCAGCCTCACAGGCCAAGCCACAGACTGACATCCTGTGTTACTTTATAAATTCTCTTCTATCACAGTTCAGGAGTGCGGGTAAGGGAGGCTTTAAGCAGGAGCAGCAAAGCAATGATCAGAGCAGGAGATTGGGAGACAGCTGAGAGATGGCAGCGAGTACAGCAGAAAGGGTGTGGAAGAATCCAACTAAGGAGCCAGGAAGAGATAAGTACACAGCACACGCCCAAAGGAGCTGCTCTTCATGTTCATCAGGCAACAATTAACAAACATTTTCTAAACTCCTGTATGGGTTGGGTACTGAGCATGCAGAGACGAATAAGGCATATCCTCAAGTTGCTCACAGCCTTACAGGTAGAAACAGCTGGCTAAAAACAACAACAACAAGATTAAACTGCAGGGTGAGAAGTACTTTAGCAGACATTTGTCCAAAGATCCTGGGAGCACATAAAATATATGACCAGAGTGGGGTGCATTCCAGAAGAGAGCCTGGCACAGAGTAACCTCTCAATAAACATTTCCGCAGTTAACAAATGGGAAAGTGGATGAAAGGAAGTGACCTTTCAGCTGGATTTTGAAGGGTGAGCAGGATTTTGGCAGGCGGTGAGGGCGGGGGAGTGGTGGAATAAATAGCAGGTACAAAGGCCTGGAGGTGCAGGCACAAAAGCAGACATCTTACTCAGGAACAACAGATCCTTCATTGGAGTAGAGGTTAGTGTGGGGGTAGGAAGGTAGTGGCAGGAGCTGATACTGGAAAGACAGGTTAAGTTCACAGATGATTTTTCAGAGTGAAAAGACTGGATTTGTGTTTTTAAAATAGAACTTGGGTTACAGGTTAGAGGATGGGCTGGATTTGGGCAGGAGCATTGGAGTGAAAGGAACAAGAGCTTAGACTGGAGGTGCAAAGACCTGGTAGAGGGATATTTCAGATAAGTTAAGAAACGGATAGGGCTTAAATCAACATTCTCAACCCTAGTATTAGAATCACATCAGGAGCTTTTAAAAACTGAGCCCCTGAGTGTCTGGTTAGGTCAGGGAAGTGGCAGTGGTGGCAGGCATCAGTATTTTTAAAGAGCTTCCCAGGTGGTCTGTAGGTAGCCCATGTTGAGAGCCCCTGCTGTGACTTGGCTCGGAAGCAGTGGGGATGGCGAGGAGAAGGTATATCTAAGAGGTGATATGAAATGGACCAAAAACGGTGACCTGGTAGATAGGGCTGGGGAAAGAAGGGAGAAGGAGGGAGGACCTAAAGGGAATCCTACTTTATAGGGACTTTTAAAAAAATTATTAGCCTGATTTCTCCATTTCCTCAAATTGCATTTTGCCCACTGATTCTAGGCATCTCAAAATTTCTGATAAAATATTCATCTAATAAAGCAATGAAACCATCTACTTGTAAAGCCACTTAACAAAGAGAATGTGTTTACTCTGGAGGTGGCCTAACCAAAGCCTGTTTCTTGGGGCCATCGCATCTCTGGCTCCATTAGTACATTCTCTTTTGGTTGTGCCCCCCGCCACTTCCCCAAGGACTCCATCCAAGACCTTCCTCTTCCCTCTGCAGCTACCACCAACTCACATTCCCTTTTGGGAGTTTTCTTTCCAGGACTCTGGCTTCAGGATGAGATGTCTTTGCTTCTAGACCCCCTTCCCTTCCTGCCCCAGAGACAATTATTTCTTTGATTGCCTCTGCTCCCTCCAGTATGGTTTTGCTGACCCTCCTATGTGTAGTCACAGCACCATAGCATTATATCATAGTATTGATTTCCTCATCCTTGTCTCCCAATAGACTAGAAGGTTTCCTTTGAGGGGTTCTTATTGAACTTTGTATCCAGTGCCTCATTACAGGGCCAATCCATAGTAATTACACAATAAATGTTTGTTGAACAATGAAATGAATGACAAATGACTTTTTAATGAATTTAGCTGCTGAGCTCTAGGAGTAAACAGACAGGAGTGACAAAGGTACCAAGAACTACAGACTGTACAGAGTCCTACACACACTCATACAAACACACCCACATGCACATTTATCAGAAAGATGACATAATCTAATGAACCTTGAGCTACAGAGCATTTGAGCCTTTTTTAAAAGGAATGTAGTTCTGTAAAATTTGACATTAACTTTAATAACCTTTTGTAGAAGAACTGAAGCAGGGAAATGTACTAGATGTGTTAAACAGGTGCCTCCAACACCTGGAGAGCTTACAATTCTGATTTGGCACCTCTGGGTGGGGATCTGAAACTGAACATTTCTCACCAGCTCTGGGTGAAGCTGACATTCCTCATGTACACACTACACTTTAAACAAATAGCAAGAATGCTAGCCTAGCATGAAGACAGAAACGAACCCCTTCATTTTTCAGATTAAGAAAACTATGACCCTGAGGTTAAGTGACAAAAAGTCACAAATAGTGAGTTTTAGAAGTAGGCCTGGGACTTCCAGCCAAGATGGAGGTGTACATGGTCACACTGTGCCTCCTGGCACAACCAACATTAAGGACAACACGGATTTAGAAACAAGAAAACAACCAGAACTGAGAGAAAATTGAACTGTACAGAGGTCTGACAACCAGACCGGTAAGAGGGGCAGGGTCTCGGCAGGAGGAAGCAGAGGTTGGCAGACCTGGAGCACAGGCAGCTGCTGGTGACCCGGGCCTGCAGGCAGTGGCTGGCAGGCCCCAGGCGCAAGGCGGCTGGCTGACCAGGCAGCCCCATATTCACATGCAGTAATCAGGGCGAAAATGGGGAACAAGACAGAACTCGCAACCCAGGGCCCCAGTGCCAAGAAATAAAACCTACAAACACAGAGACCCTGCCCCCACATACAGTGTCACAACCCAGCAACTGGGCTGCCCCATGCTGGAAAACACCTAAGGCTCCGCCCCTCATACATAACAACCTCGACTAGACCCCCCCCCCCAAAAAATGGCTCAAACAGGAGAACAGATCAAGCCCCAGAGCCAATTCATCTAAGCAACCAAGAGGTAGCCAACCTATCAGATGCACAGTTCAAAGCACTGGTCATCAGGATGCTCACAGAATTGGTTGATTTTGATCACAGATGAACAAATGAAGGCTACAATAAGTAAAATGAAGGAAAATGCACAGGGAACCAATAGTGATGAGAGGAAAAATGGGACTCAAATCAATGAAGTGGACCAGAAGGAAGAAGGAAACAAACAAACAGAAAAGAATGAAGAAACAAGGATTCAGAAAAATGAGGAGAGGCTTAGGAACCTCCAGGACATCTTTAAACATCCCAACATCTGAATTATAGGGGTACCAGAGGAGAAGAGGAAAAGCAACAAGTGGAAAACTTATTTGAACAAATAATAAAGGAGAGCTTCCCCAATCTGGCAAAGGAAATAGACTTCCAGGAAGTCCACGAAGCTCAGAGAGTCCCAAAGAAGGTGGACTCAAGGACTAACACACCAAGGCACATCATAATTCCATTAGCCCAGATTAAAATGAAGGAGAGAATTCTAGAAGCAGCAAGGGATAAGGGGACAGTCACCTACAAAGGAGTTCCCATCAGACTGTCAGCTGATTTCTCAAGAGAGACCTTGTAGGCAAGTAGGGGCAGGAAAGAACTATTCCAAGTCATGAAAGGCAAGGATCTACATCCAAGATTGCTCTATCCAGCAAAGCTGTCATTTAGAATGGAAGGGAAAATAAAGTGTTTCTCAGATAAGGTCAAGTTAAAGGAGTTCACAATCACCAAGCCCCTATTATATGAAATGTTAAAGGGACTTACCTAAGAAAAAGAAGATAAAAAATATGACAGTAAAAAGACAGCAAACTCACAGATGTTAACAACCACACCTAAAACAAAAGCAAACTAAGCAAACACCTAGAACAGGAGCAGAAACACAGAAATGGAGATCCCATGGAGGGTTAGCAACAGGGGAGTGGGAGGAAGAGAGAGAGGGAAAAGGTACAGAGAATAAGTAGCATAGATGGTGGGTAGAAAATAGACAGGGGGAGGGCAAGAATAGTGTGGGAAATGTAGAAGCTAAAGAACTTATGACACATGGATATGAACTAAAGGGGGGGAATGTGGGTGGGAGGGGGTGTACAGGGTGGAGGGGAATGATGGGGGAGAAATGGGACAACTGTAGTAGCATAATCAATAAAATATAATTTAAAAATATATATAAATATAAAAAAAAGAAGTAGGCCTGGGACCCAATCCACTTGGATCACACCACAATGTTTTTTTAATATAAATTCTCATAAAGATGTCTTTGAATATGATTTGTCAGCCTAGTTTATTATTTCTGGCTTCCTGAATTAACTTGGAAAATAGCTTCCAGAATTGTTAGATTTCTCTCTCTTTACTCCTGAGGACAGAGGACTCTGAAAACTCTGCCCCGTCGAGCATTTATAAATGATAGAAACTTACAGCTGATGAGTTGTAGGAGCACACTTAATTTAATTCTTTTATGTAAAAGTTAGGAACCTGAGATTCAGACATGCTGTGACATGGGGTGTATGAAGCCATTGACAACAGTTCCAGGTAGAGAGTATGTGCTCAGTACAATGTCATTGAACTCATTAACTTATTCAATAAATATTTGCCAGGCACAGGGCTAGCTTCCGAAGCATCTTTGAAGTAAGGAGTTATATTTTTATTTGCTTTATAAGTCTATCTTTTCAATACAAAGGTAAACTTGAACCATCATAATTCAAATGACCCAAGTCACAAATGCCAAACTAGCAAAATCAGTTCTAACCACAGACCAGATTTTTTATGAGATCGGGGGGGGGGGGGGGGGCGGATTTCTAAATGTCATGAGCTTTTCTTTGAATACATATATTTTTTAATTTATGAAGAAGGTGAAAGAGTTTAAATATAAAATATGGCAACATGATACATTGCATGAAAAACTTGTAGTTTAGTAGCTTGGTTCTTAATCTGTTTGGGGTTAATAGATGTTTGAAAATATGATTAAATCTAAGTATCCTCTTCTTAGAAAAATGTGCATTTGCATTTATACCAAAAAATTCATCTAATTTTAGGAAGACTATAGGACCTAGACTAAGAATCCTAGAGATAGAGATCCTTTCCTTGATTTTTTTCTTGTTTTTCTGTATGATATTTAGGAGAAAAAAGTGCAGTGTAAGAAACAGTGGAAGAGGTTTTTATCTGAGCTCGAAGTTCTACTACTGTAAGTATGTTTTGCATGGGATTTTTTCCTTTGTGCCTGGTTTTCATCTTTTTGTTCATCTTAGATTCTGCAGCACAGAGCTTGGCATGGTTGGCACTTGATCAATGTGATGATGGAACTTTGGGTAAATACCTGACATTTGTTTTAGTACATTTCTTAGAATACATTTTAAAGTAGGCAATTTACATAATTCACTCAAACATTTTAACAAGAACTGCCATGAGGAAGTAGGTTAAATCATGTGTGACTAACATGGCTGAGTATAAAATAATTCTTAGAACTTTAGAATTGTATATATTTTACCATTTCCCCCTTCATTAGAGACATTCTAGTCAAGAAACTGTTTTGTTCATATAACCGTCTTCAGGAGAAGAGTTCTAGACAAAGAAATCAAGTGTTTTGATACGCATGTTATTTTCTGGGAATTTGTTTGTGAGCCTGAGAGTCCTTGGGGACAAACTAAAATTACTTCTTTTTTATATATATTCATGTACGCAGCTGTGCAGCCTGCCTCATGGAAGGCCCCTAACCCTAAAGAGTTCACTCATCACCCTTCACAAATAGGAAATGTTCTTTTCCAGTGTTTTCTAAACCAATATGTGACTGGGGAGAGGGGTATCAATCCTTCTGCTTTTGTACCCAGGCCCAGAAGTCAAAACGTTAAAGGCTAATTCTAAAAACGTAATATATCATTTAGTCAATGGAAAACTGAAACCAAAATTGCAATAAAGTTTTTATATTTAAGTTTTATTCATTTGCTTATGAATAACTTGAAACATTTCAAAATTCCAAAAGTGCAAAAGGGTAAGCAAGAAAACAACTTCTTCCACTGTTATCATCCAACCGCCCAGCTGATTTTCCCAAAGGCCATCACGTTGTTAGTGTCTCATGCACCTTTCCAGAGAGAGTTTCTCTGTGAGCATTCATGCTTTTAGTCTTCTATTTCCCCTCTTCTCCCACAAGAGGTCGCACACTTCGTTCATTTTGCTTATTTTAGTATTCCATTGTGTACTCTACTGTAATTTAATTAAATATTCCTCTACTGATGGGTTTTTGTTTTTTATTAAAAATAATGCTGCAACAAGAAAACCTTTACATATCCTATTTCATACCTGTTTGAATATATCTAAGATAAATTTACATAAATAAAAGTATAGGGCCAAATGGTAGTACGTGTGACATAGTACCAAATTGTCCTTCAGTAGAAGTTATAATAATTTATACTTATGCCAGTCATATGTAAGAGTGCCTGGTTATCCATATTCTTGCCAACATAGCGTTTATTTTTCTTTTTTTAATATATTTTATTGATTATGCTATTTCAGTTGCCCCATTTCTCTCCCATCATTCCCTTCCACCCTGCACACCCCCTCCCACCCACATTCCCACCCTTCAGTTCATGTCCATGTGTCATAAGTTTTTTAGCTTCTACATTTCCCACACTATTCTTGCCCTCCCCCTGTCTATTTTCTACCCACTATCTATGCTACTGTTCTCTGTACCTTTTCCCCCTCTCTCCTCCTCCCACTCCCCTGTTGCTAACCCTCCATGTGATCTCCATTTCTGTGGTTCTGTTCCTGTTCTAGATGTTTGCTTAGTTTGCTTAGTTTGCTTGTTTTAGGTGTGGTTGTTAGTAACTGTGAGTTTGCTGTCTTTTTGCTGTTCATATTTTTTTATCTTCTTTTTCTTAGATAAGTCCCTATAACATTTCATATAACAAGGGCTTGGTGATGATGAACTCCTTTAACTTGACCTTATCTGAGAAGTGCTTTATCTTCCCTTCCATTCTAAATGACAGCTTTGCTGGATAGAGCAATCTTGGATGTAGATCCTTTTCTTTCATGACTTGGAATAGTTCTTTCCTGCCCCTACTTGCCTACAAGGTCTCTTTTGAGAAATCAGCTGACAGTCTGATGGGAACTCCTTTGTAGGTGACTGTCCCCTTATTCCTTGCTACTTCTAGAATTCTCTCCTTCATTTTAATCTGGGCTAATGGAATTATGATGTGACTTGGTGTGTTAGTCCTCGGGTCCAACTTCTTTGGGACTCTCTGAGCTTCATGGACTTCCTGGAAGTCTATTTCCTTTGCCAGATTGGGGAAGCTCTCCTTCATTATTTGTTTAAATAAGTTTTCCACTTGTTGCTCTTCCTCTTCTCCTGCTGGTACCCCTATAATTCGGATGTTGGGACATTTAAAAGATGTCCTGGAGGTTCCTAAACCTCTCCTCATTTTTTTGAATCCTTGTTTTTTCATTATTTTCTGTTTGTTTGTTTCTTTCTTCCTTCTGGTCCACTCCATTGATTTGAGTCCCATTTTTCCTCTCATTGCTATTGGTTCCCTGTGCGTTTTCCTTCATTTCGCTTATTGTAGCCTTCATTTGTTCATCTAATTTGCAAAAAAATCAACCAATTCTGTGAGCATCCTGATGACCAGTGCTTTGAACTGTGCATCTGATAGGTTGGCTACCCCTTGGTTGCTTAGATGAATTGGCTCTGGGGCTTTGATCTGTTCTCCTGTTTGAGGGTTTTTTTTGTTTGTTTGTTTTTTCGGTCTGGTCACGTCTGTTACGTAGTGAGGGGCGGAGCCTTAGGTGTTCCCCAGGGCGGGGCAGCCCAGTCACTGGGTTGTGATGCTGTATGTGGGGGTGGGGTCCAAGAGGGAACAATGGCCTTTGCTCTGATCTCTCTTGGATTCCAGTCCCTTCAGCCGCTTTCCCCAAGCAAATTGGGCCCTTCTGGTGCCAATTTTCATACGGGTGGGCTTGTTTACATTCTAAGACCTTGTGGGTGTCTCCAACAAACTCTCCTGTGAGGCTGGGAGTCTCTCCCAGCACTTCAACCCCCACAAGTGTTTTCAACTGGTGCTTTTAGGCTTTATTTCCCAGCGCTGGGCCCTGAGTTGCACAGTCTGTCTCACAACCAGTTTTTGCCTGGTTTAGCTGCGTGCAAATGTGTGACCACGGTCAGCAGCCTTGTGCACCTCACTTGGTCTGCTCATTGCCTCCCCCCGCACCCGGTAACCACCGCATGTGCACATGGGGTGAGCCAACCGCCGCCTTCACATCTGGGACCACTAGCCACTGCTTTTTCCTGCCTCATTCCCTCTCTGCAGGCCGCCGACTCCACCCTTCTTACTGGGTGAATCGTTTTCGGACTTCCGTACAATGCAATTTTCTACCTGTTCTGGATGGGGTTTTTTGGTTCTAAATTTTTGTTTTCCTTAATTTTGGTTGTGAGAGGAGGCACAGTGTGTCCACCTACACTTCTGTCTTGGCCGGAATCTCTCTCTTTTTTTTTTTTTTTTTTTTTGAAGATTTCATTCATTTACTCTTAGAGGGGAAGGGAGGGAGAAAAAGAGGGAGAGAAACATCAACATGTGGTTGTCTCTCTCATGCCCCCTACTGGGGACCTTGCCCACTACCCAGGCGTGTGCCCTGACTGGGAATCATACTGGCAACCCTTTGGTTTGCAGGCTGGTGCTCACTCCACTGAGCCACACCAGCCAAGGCATAGCATTTATTCTTAACTTTTAATTTTTGCCAATGTGCTAGGCAGAAATAGTTTCTTGTAGTAGTTTAACTTTCTCTCATGAGTAAATCTTTTTATATATTAAGAGATATGAAATAAAACTTCTCTTCATTTTTTATTGGGCTATTTTGTACTTTCTTATGGTTTATATGGGCATTTTATATATTAGAGAAAATTACTCCTGTTTTATGTTATGAGATACAAGTAATTTTTTATGTCATTTGTCTTTGCTTATTCTAGTTTTTGCCATGTGGAAATGGTTTCCATGTAGTTGAATTTAATATTTTCAACTATATTTTCTTTTATGAACTCTGGGTTTTATATCAAAGTTTACAAGGCTTCCCCCACTGATAGGTTATAAAATAATATTGTCATTTTTTTCAAGTACTTTTGTGATTTCATTTTTTTTTTTTACATTCATTTATCTGATTCATTTGGATTCTGGTAAGGTATTTATACATTTAGAGAGAATTAACAACTCTATGATGTTGAATATTCCTCATGTACCATCATTATTATTTATATTGTTAATATTTATTCACTAAGAACTTTTCATGTTTAATTCTTTAATCCTATGTGGTAATCATAGGATTACCTATGTGGTAATGACTTTACCTATCAGGTAAGTACTGCTATTATCCCTATTTTACAGATAAAGAAACAGAGGGAGAACCTATTTTTTTTAACAAGATCCAACTTATTTCCTAAATCATCTTCAATTTCTCTGGTTTCAGAGATTTACTTATAAATAAGTCAGATGCAGCTTTCTCCTTTCAGAACATAGTATCTGAGATGTTTGGAGTAGGATTAGGACAGAAGTATATAAGTAAATAGGCAATTTCAGTAAATTAAGTGATATGAGGAAGTACAGAACACTGAAGAAACAGGAAATGGTACCTTGGGTTGAGTTGAGGGGGGATGAGCTACAGAGTAAGCTTCTTGGAAAAAGTAACATTTAAGCTGAGACCCGAGAATGAGTTTTTTGGTTTTTATTTTTTTAATATCAAGGAAACTGCTTAATCCTTGTGCCTTGAATAGAGTTGGAAACATCTTAGAATGTGGCTTTTGATTCTTTTTTTTTTTTCCTTCTTCTTTAAGAAAAGGGAAAGGACCTAATAATTTCTGAGGATCTGGGATTTGGCTAAGATTTAAACCTTAATTTAATTTTCATAAGAATCTCAGGAAGTAGGTGTTCTGCCTATTTCCGCAGATTGGCTGGCTTAAACAACAGAAATTTATTTCTCACAGTTCTGGAGTTTGAGCTGTCCAAGATTAAGGCAGATTTGATTCCTGTGAGGACTCTTTTCCTGGCTTGCAGATGACTGCTTTCTTGTTTTGTCCTCAAGTGGCGAAGAGAGGGAGCAAACTCTTTGGTGTTTCTTCTCACAAAGGCATTAATTCCATCATGAAGACTCCACCCTCATGACCTCACCTAACCCTAATTACCTCCCAAAGGCTTCATTATGAAACATCATCACATTGGGGGTTACGCTTTCAACATATAGATGGGGTGGGGCATAATTCAAATCATAGAGACCGAATAACTTGTCCAAATTTACACAGCTGATAAAAAGGAAACCAGAGACTCAAACCCAGGTTTGTTTGTTGGTCAAGTCTGTCTGCTCTTCCACATCGTGGTAGCTTGCATCATGTTTTATCTGCAGGGGTACTCAAAAATATTTATTGAATTTATTTTAAAAGATATCTAACCTGCTGATCTTCAGAGCTAATAATCCAAAATCCCACCAACTTAAAACTTTTTAGTAAAAGGATGAGTGAAGTGGGTCCACAGAATTCAAAACAGCAATCATTTTCTATAATATTTCCATGTCCCATACCTTGATAACTTCAAAAGTTATCATTTTTCTGGTAGATCAGCAATAATTAAAAATAAGCAAATGTTCATTTCTGCTCTGTGAGCAAAAGAGCAGAGTTGTGTCTGTGTCTATACAAGGTCTTCTATCAATTGCTTATCAAAAGATTTCTATTTTAGTAAATTATTTTAAACTGCCAGAGAATCAACCAACTAGTAGCATAGGTAAGCTATTTAAGCAACCAAATATACCAACTCAGTCCTTTTCAGTCCATTGCTTTGCATTTTATAGATACAGTCTGAATCATAATAAGTGCGGTGGTCTCGTGTCACAGTTTTTCACATATTTAACAATAAAAGTCTCTGTGTGTTTGTGTACATGTGTATGTTTGCACTCACACACACACACACACACCCTTTCCTGAGGAAGGAGGAATAGGACTAGAAGGGAGATTAGATGATAGATAGATAGATGTCTCCCTATAGATAGATATCTATATATGTGTGTGATTTATATCAAAGTTTAGCTATTGAAGAAATAAATAATAGGTCTTTATAAATAGAACCATTTTTTAAAAAATTGCTTTATTTATTTGAATATCCCCAAGCATGCCTACACCATGGTACGTATTCACCAATAATTGATGAATCGAACTGAATTCACAATATGTGTGAATTTCACATGTTTTGTGTTTCATAGTTGTTAGCTGGGTTCCATTGGTTTTCACAGTGACGACACATGCATTCAAGAAATAGAGCTTTTAAGGAAAGGAGCCTGAGGCAGGTATCTTACACTGACACAGAATTCCATGATTCAAAAAGCAGTGATATGTTTTTCATCCCCTGACTTTACTAGTCACATGGATTTTAGACAACAATACAATCTTTGTGAAGACTTTGGATATCTCTTTAACCTGTGCGACTGATACCTAGTACTACCTGCATACTAGCCCTCAACAAATGCGAATGAAAACAAGTCTTCTGTATTCTTCTATTTTGGTGACTTACATGTACCTACCTTATGCAATGAAATGGATAGTTTCAGTTGTGTTATCTTTATTTATTTAATAAATAAGTTATATTGGGTTTATGCAGATAAAAAATACGTTAATATGGAATATTGTTATCTATTTGTTGTAAAATTCCCAACACCCCAAATCTTAAGAACTCTTCACCTTCTTAAATTTTCTCTCCTATATTTGGATATTTTCTATGCATTTGCATGGTCACAGTTAATCAAAGAGGTGCTAGCATTTGTTAGAACACTTTTGACCAGTTTGGAAAGCAAATCTGTGTCATGTATCCAATGAAATTACTTCTTCCTTGCCCAAATTTATGTTCCGCTTTAGACCTATTCCCCATCCCCATGCTGAAGTGTTGATCATTTCCTATTCGAATAAGCAATTTGATGGATTTAAATATCTTTTGTTTCAAGATATCAACATCCAAACATACTGGAGTTGGCTGCATATTTTACAGAGAATGAGAAGTTCTGCCTGGTTTATCCATATATGAGAAACGGATCACTTTTTGACAGATTACACTGTGTAGTAAGTCATTTCCATTACTCTGCTTGCTACTTTGATTCCCCGAAGCCCCTGGGGAGCTGCTGAAACCTTCGGCCAGAGCTGGGAGGTCAGTGTGCGTGTTCAGATGAGAGGACAGCCCACGATGGGTCTCCCAAGGAGGCAGAGGACTTCTCCACAGGTTAATTTCTTACTATTAGAAGGCTGAATAAATACCTGAGTTACTATGTGTTGTGCAATATGGTGGCCAAAGAATTTATTGAGTCCTTACTCCTTATTGATTCTATATCTCAAATGAGTGTACATAGACTACCCTTATTTCTCAGATAATTTTTGTGTAACTTCCAAGGTTCCACCCTTCAATACAAAGAATAGACGTAAAAATGATACAGACTCCTTAAAGAGAAGGAGGCTGAACAAATGCCATGATGTCTCATATGGTGTTTTTGAATTATAAGTTTAAAATTTGTTTCAAATAGGTTAAGTTTCACTTAAGATGAGAATAAAACCAGATAATTCTCAATTCTATTATGCCACAAATATTTTATTTAATGAACTTTTAAACATAATTACCTTACTATCCATATTTTGAGTAAGCTAAAATTAACATAAGTAGGTATTTTCATTGGTTACAAAGGCCTAGAACCATCATTGGGAGTAGAGAAAAGCCTGTCTTGAATTAAAAATACGTTATGGTAACCACAGCCCACCTCACCATAAGCTTCTTTTTCAACATACTTCTGTGTGATGAACATGCACAAAGTTTTTACTCAGAAAGTTCAACTAAACCAACAACTGTTGTCTTTTTAGGGTAACACAGCCCCACTCTCTTGGCACACTCGGATCAGTGTATTAATAGGAACAGCCAAAGCCGTTCAGTACCTGCACAACACTGACCCGTGCTTGGTCGTCTGCGGCAGTATATCAAGGTACAGTACCCCAGAGCTTTAGGTTTCGCCTGAAGCCCCTCTCACCATTGCACATGAGTCAGAGTGCATGCTCTGTTCTGTCTGTAGTCCCTAGCATGTATGTGTGTATTAGAAATGCTCATCTAGGGATTTGAAATCTTACCTTTTTATTAATGAAAACATATCTACCAAATAAAAAGCTACATTTATGCTGCCAAAGGGAGAGTTTATATTATCTTTGAGAACTATTAATGAATAATGTAAGACAGTTTCGTGTATTCTATTAATTATACGGGATAGCAAACTGTGAACTGAACCTGTATTAATCTCACTTTAAAAAATGAGGTTAAAGGAAGGGTTAAGTGACTTGCTTATACAGGGATTCCTAGCAAGATGTAAATGACAACTAAAATTCTTTGCCTTGAGTCTCCTGTGTCTTGCTGATTCCACTGAGCCAGCCACCTCATAGCTGTATGTATTCATATGTGACAAGCTGAGCAGCAACTCCTGTCTTCACTTTTGAGACATGAGAAAATTAGAAGCAATACTTTCCATCTTTCTCCTTCTTCAGTGGACACTGGAATCATTCAGAGAGTAGATAGCCTGAGCAAAACCTCCCTGGTGAATTTTTCCTATGTGTCCTTCATCTTGAACTTGTCCAAAATAGCTAAATATGCCACTGCTGGACAGCAGGGAAGACTCATTTTAAAAGGCTGCTCCCTCTTCTGAACCATCTCCTAGTACCTTGGGAAAAAAAAAAAAACTTTTGGCATGCTTTTGAGTTGACAAAAGAGGGACGGCTTGCTCACTTCTTTGTTTTACTAGTGAAATGGACTCCATATGAAAAGACTAGATTTTCATTTAGTCCTGGAGGAGTCTGGGTTACCACCCATAGATGTTTGCTCTTGTAGCAATGTGGTAATTCATCAACTGCTAGTGGCCCCATAAATCAACATAAACTTGGTGCTCCCTCAGGGCACCTGAGACATAGACAGACAGTGGAGGTCTCAGAGGTTGGTGGTGTCAGCCATTGGGGTTGGTTTCAAAGGGTTGAGGTGGCCACCCCCAACCTAAAACCACCCTCTTTCCACCCAGCTCTCACCAGCTCTGCCCAACAGGTGCTCAAATATGTTTTAACTGAGTAAATAAATATCTAGAATTTTGCTGTCCATATTCTTCCCCTGATTTAAACTTAAAATGAACGTGAGCTTATTTTCAATCTCAAGAAGTAATACATGAATTTAATTAATTTTCCTTAGCCTAATATGGCTAAGTTGATCAAATTCTCTCCTGAAAGCACAGCTTGAGAGGAAAGACAGATGAGAAGAAAGACAGTGTCGAAATTTTGGTCTGTGATGGGAAGAGCGGACAGGGAACGCCACCCGTCGGAGCAAAGGGAACGAACACAAGGGCGGAGGGATACACAGCCAGGCCCCTTCTGAACTACAAGGTTTCCCAACGCTGACGCTGAGGAGACTTAGATGTGCCCCTCCAGCATCTCACTCCTGGTTTAGGTTAGAACGCAGACCTTGGACCCCTATTTCTGCTTTCCCACTAATGTTTGGTGCCTTCAGGCAGGTTCCCGGGAAATAGTCTCAGAGGCAGAGATTTGCGTGCAGGAGATTTTTAAGGGTGTGCTCTCAGCAACAGCAAACATCAAGGAGGAAAGGAGCAAGGCCGAATTGTGCTGTTGGAGAAGCTGGGCTGGGAGACTATCATGGAGGCCTTGGCCGATGCCATGGGGACTGCTGACGTTGGGGTGACCCCTGAAAAATATCCTAAAGTGAGGCAAGGTGCTCAGCTTTTAGTAGCTCTTCATCTGATTGGCCCTGAGAGGGGCTGTAACTTGGCCAAGACAGCTCCCTCCTTCCAAAGACAGATGCCAGGTGGGGGCTTAGCTGTGAGCTACTAGCAGCCCCCATCCCCTGTTGGGGAGCAAGTGCCTCCCTGGATTTTGAAGGAGGGACCTGGGCCACCCCTCTGCAGCCACCAGAGTTATGCAGGAAGGTTTGACTGGACACCGCTCTGCAAAATGTGACCAAGTGATTCTTTTTCGTGCACTTTCCTTCCCACCTCTTTTCATCTTTCCCGATAGTTCAGTAGAAGATGACATTCTGCTTAAAATGTGATTCTGAGCAAATTGCTTAACTTACCTAAACCTGTTTTTTTCCTCTGCAAAATACTAATAAGGATAATGGCTTCTATCTTGGGGTAAAATGACAAAGTATGAATGGCACTTGGCAAAGAGTACACACTCATCAAATGGAAGCTCCTGTTATAATTGGTCAAGAAGTGGTAGGAACAGCAGTGGAAGAAGCTGAGATGCGATAGCTAACTAGCCTTTTTACTTCTTCCTTTTTTACTTATCATCTTAATTCATTCAGGATTCTATAACCAAAATACTATAACGTGGGTGGCTAATAAACAACACACATTTATTTCTCACAGTTCTGAAGGCTGGGAGGTCCAAGATCATGATGCTGGCCTGCTCTTTGTCCGTGAGGCCCTGCTTTCTGTTCAGACAGCCATCTTTTCCCTGTGTCTTCACCTGGATGAAAGGGCAAGGGATCTCCCTGAGGCCACTTTATAAGGCACTAATCCCTTCCAGGAGGGCTGTACTCTTACGACCTAATCACTTCCCAAAGGCCTACCTCCTAATGCATAAGGTGTCAACATATGAATTTGGAAGACACCAAACATTCAGTCCATAGCACTTTTCCACCATCATTAATTTATTGTGTTTGAAAGTGGACACACAAACTCAGATCTATTTTAAGAAAAATCACTTCAGTGTTAATTGACATATTTAATGCTTTAAAAAATTACACATTTTATTTTAAATTTTATTTATTGATTTGAGAGAAAGAGAGACATTAATTTATTTTTCCACTTCTTTAGGTATTCATTGGTTGATTCTTGTATGCGCCCTGGCCAGAGATCAAACCCATAACCTTGGCACATCAGGACAATGCTCTAACCAATGAGCTACCCAGCCAGGGCATACATTTATTTCAGTTCACAAATATTTATGGAATATCTGTTGTGTGCAGATCATTGTGTTAGATCGAAGAAGGGGAAGAGAATGATCACAGTCTTGTCCTTGAAGGTTCAACCTGGTGATCAGAGAGATAACACAAACACAATATGTAAAGTGCAACATTAACCGCACCCAATGCCTGCTTGGTCTGAGAACACTTTTCTTCTAATTAGATAGTTGCAAGCCAAGTCTTTGAGGAGATAGGTGATGGCAGTGGATTAGTTGAAAGGATGGAAGAGAATATTCCTGATAGAAGTAATAATATGTTCAAGGGAACAGAGTGAAGAATTGCCAAGCATATAATGAAAGCAAGACATATTGATTGACTGGAGTGGAAAGGGTAAGGTTGGAATAAGGAAAGATAAGACTAGAGAGAGGAGTAAGAAATGTGGTCAGGGGTTGGATAGAGGCTTGAATGCTAATGAGGCTGAGGACTTAGATTTGATAAGCATGGCTCTCTAGGGACTCTGAGGCTTCTCTGGGGTATAGGTGGCAAGAGAAAGGTTCTGGAATCTCTTAGGTGATACCACGATTTTAAAGGAGGACATTTATACCAGGCCAATATCCCAGGTATGTGTTTGGATGGACTGAACTATAAAATCATCTAAATAACATTACTATATGTGTGCTCAATGGGTAATAGGGGTATCAAGTACTGAAAGACATCTGATCAGATGGGAAATTTCATGCAAGAGGCAGGGTTCAAACTGGAAATGCAGCTAGCAATGTATTTTATTTTTCTAGTTGGTGAAAGGTCTGCCAATTGTTGCCTTTCTGAGTTTTCCAAAAGGTTCAAAGACTCAACATAACCATCTACAGACTGTGCCCACCCAGGCCTGGGTCAGGGTGTGGAGTTCTGGGGCTGTGGGCATTTATTGAGAATTTTGGCTTCACAATGCTCATCAGTGTGTTCCTCTCTGTTCCAGAGCACATCAGCCTCTTTCACAGCTGCTGAACTCGAATTTTCTGCCGAGTCTGCCAGCAAATATGTGCATTAGTGCCAAATATAGCAGTAGATTTCCACCTTCCTTGGGTGATGGGCACACCTGTTCTCTAGAAAAATGGAATGAGACCAACTCCTTTCATTCAATGCACTGAGCATCTGTCAGATGGTAATGGTCAAGAGTCTTGGCCGAATGTGAATTGGCTGACCTGGATACTCTCCTGAATCTCTTTTAAATGAATCACTCACTTTGCTCTTAATGTGGGCCTCCCTAATTCTTGGTTCCTCTACTTGTATGTACAGCCTAGTGCTTTCAGGAAGGTCTGCAATCCCTACTCTTCTGCCTTTGTCATATTAATTTTTAATTCTTGTAAGGAAAGGCAGCTTCTAGGAGATATGTCATCATTGCACAGTGCTAATAATTGACTAAAAATAAAAAAGGACATTTCAAAAAGTGTTAAATAGTGGTCTTTTGATGAGTAAGTCAGGTCCCTGTATTTGTTGGAGCGAGAAATGGGAGCTATTGTTACCTTTATTGTCTTCTCTGCATCTGGGCCTCAGACTGATGAATCACAGAAGAGTTTATTGTACATCATTTGACATTATTAAATAATGCTTTAATAGTATGAAATAATATGGAACAATGTGCATAAAGTGAGATTAAGTGAAAAAAACAAGTTGAAGTAGTATAGAGTACTACAAATTTATGATTGAAAATAGATGAAAAGTAAAACAAGAACATAAATAAGGCTTTATTGAGTCAGAGAGATACAGCTTTTTACTGAATGGCTTAGTTTTTACTTCTACATTATGTTTTTAAATTTTTTATGTAAGGATGATGTGCTAGTCTTATAATAAAAATATTTATTATAAAAATATAATTTGGCATCAGGCCTTTCTATCTCAAATTGAGGAAGCAGAAGAAATATCAGTGGTGAGTCTCTAGTTACTAAATGATGTCCAAAAGTTTCCTTTCATTCATTCTCCATAATTACTTCCATCTACAGAGAAGCTTGGTAATCTTACACCTTTGTGGTTTTTTAAATAGTTGAAGAAATGAAGACTGTAAGATCATTACTGAGCAGCCTGGAGCCCGGAGTGTGAGCAACACCTGTGTGTAAGCACAATGAAACGGTGTCTGCACTGTCGCTGAAGGTGATGGGAAAGAGCACAGGAAATTGGAGTTCAAGTCCAGTCCTGCTTCACACTCTCGGGTCCCAGTTTTCTTCTCACATGTACATTCAGAGCCAGCCGGGATGATCTCAAGTTGGATCTCTTCTTCCTTTCAAATTCTGTGACATTGCACCTGCCTGTTTTTGTACTGTGCTCTATTTCCAAATGTAAGGACTGTGACAGGAGAAGGGTGTGATTCTACACTTTTAAAACACCAGTCAAGCTTTATCCTGATCAGCTTCAGAGTGAGGATGAAGAGTACAGCTATGGTAGGGAGGTGCCTCCAGAGACCTGCTCACCCTCAGGCAGGTTCGGCAAAGTCCTGACTTGCCTGTTTCCCAAAAACACCTTCCCCAGAGTCTTTTCTCTGTTCTTCCCCTTTTCAACAACCCATCCAACAATGACAACCAGTGATGTCATTGCTCTGGCTAAGTGTACTGCCTTTGAGTCAGTAAGATCTCAACTCAATTCCCTGCTCTACTACTTTCTAGCAGTGTGACTTTTGGTCTCCTCATCTGGAACTGAGTAGGCTCCACTCTTCCCAGATTGTGGGAATGGAGCGAGATAATCTGTATAAAGCACCACTCAGAGTTTAGCAATAAACTGCAATTTCTCCCACCTAATGGAGACTGCCTCTTCCACCTCTCACCCAACCAGCCCTGGACCCGTGCACGGCATGTTGTCAGAGCTCCATTCAGGTGCAGATCTAATTATTAGAGCTTTCTTTATATTGAGCTAAAATCTGTGACTTGTTCAGTCACTAAAAAAAAATGGCGGGGGGGACTTCTGGCCAAGATGGAGGTATAGCTGGACACGCTGTGCCTCCTCTCACAACCAAGATTAAGGACAACAAAAATATAGAACCAAAAAAAGAAAACCCAACCAGGACAGAGAGAAAATTGAATTGTGCGGGAGTCTGACACAATGATTCACCCAGACTGGTAAGAGGGGCGGAGTCAGTGGCCGCAGAGTCCGCAGCGGGCAGAGTTGGAACGTGGCGGGATAAGCCGGTGGTGGTCCCGGGGCTCAGTCACCCCAGGCGCACAGGCAGCGGCATTGCCTAACGCAAGGAGGCCAAGTGGGGTGCACAGGGTGGTGGACCGTGGACATACATTCATGCACGAATAAATAAACCAGGCAAAAACGGGCAGCAAGACAGGCAGCAAGACAGACTGCATGATGCAGGGTCCCAGCACCTGGAAGTGAAGCCTAAAAGCATCCATTGAAAATACTTGTAGGGGCTGAGGTGCTGGGATGGAGTCCCAGCCTCACAGGAGAGTTTGTTGGGGAGACCCCCAGGCTCCTGGAGCGTGCACAGGTCCACCCACCTGGGAATCAGCACCAGAGGGGTCCAGTTTGCTTGGGGGAAGCGGTGGAAGTGACTGAAATCTGGCAGAGAGTGGAGCAAGCACCATTGTTCCCTCTCAGACCCTGCCCCCACATCCAGCATCACAAACCAGCAACTGGGCTGCCCCTCCCTGGTGAGCGCCTAAGGCTCCGCCCATCATTATGTAACAGCCGCAACCAGATTAAAAAAAAATAAAAAATAAAATAAACAAGGATGGCTCAAAAGGGAGAACAGACCAGGCCCCGGAGCTAATTCATCTGAGCAACCAGGAGGTGGTCAATCTGTCAGATGCAGAGCTCATAGCACTGGTAGCCAACCTATCAGAAGCACAGTTCAAAG
>PVKU01007380.1:41981-68994 GCA_004027475.1 Anoura caudifer
CCCCAATCTGGCAAAGGAAATAGACTTCCAGGAAGTCCACGAAGCTCAGAGAGTCCCAAAGAAGTTGGACCCAAGGAGGAACACACCAAGGCACATCATAATTCCATTAGCCAAGATTAAAATGAAGGAGAGAATTCTAGAAGCAGCAAGGGATAAGGGGACAGCCACCTACAAAGGAATTCCCATCAGACTGTCAGCTGATTTCTCAAAAGAGACCTTACAGGCAAGAAGGGGCTAGAAAGAAGTATTCCAAGTCATAAAAATCAAGGACCTACATCCAAGATTGTTCTATCTAGCAAAGCTGTCATTTAGAATGGAAGGGAAGATAAAGCACTTCTCAGATAAGGTCAAGTTAAAGGAGTTCGTCATCACCAAGCCCTTATTATATGAAAGGTTAAAGCGACTTATCTAAGAAAAAAAGATAAAAAATAAGACAGTAAAAAGATAGCAAACTCACAGATATTAACAACCACACCTAAAACAAAAGCAAACTAAGCAAACATCTAGACCAGGAGCAGAAACACAGAAATGGAGATCAAATGGAGGGTTAGCAATAGGGGAGTCCCCCTCCAATAGAGGAGGAGAGAGGGGGGCAAGATACAGAGAACAAGTAGCACAGACGGTGGGTAGAAAATAGACAGGGGGAGGGCAAGAATAGTATGGGAAATGTAGGAGCTAAAGAACTTATGACACATGGACATGAACTAAAGGGGGGAATGTGGGTGGGAGGGGGTGTGCAGGGTGGAGGGGAATGATGAAGGAGAAATGGGACAACTGTAATAGCATCATCAATAAAATATAATTAAAAGAAAAGAATAAAAACCATAAAAAATGGGGGGTGATAGTTTGCTTAAATTCTGCTTTGTAATCAACAGTTACTTATTTTTTTTATGAGTAGCTAAAGAAAAAGATTTATTTTCAGTTAACTATAGTAAATCCAAAGAGCACTGAACACAGGAAAAAGAGGGCTAATCCTTAGTCCTGTCTCTGCCATTAAAAAGCTGTTTTGAACAGAGTAAGTTATTTCAACCATGTGGGCCTCATTCACCTCATCTGAAAAAGAGCAACTTCACTATAGCAGCAATGGCAAATCAATTTCATCTCACATTGATTGATTGGCAATGATTTCCCATGTGCAGTATTGAAAGAGAACCTGGTTTATATACATTTTGCACTCAATTAGTGATGTCTACTGGAAATATGGGAGGATGTTTTGGCAACATTTGGGCCACATATTTGCCATATAAAGAATGATCTAACCTGTTTATGGTTTTAAATTCTCTTAATTGACAAACTGATTATATGAACAAATGTTTCCTTGCCATCACCTATAGACTCAGCATTATGCTTATGTAAATAAGTGGGAACTTGGAGAAAGGAGGAGGAGCACTAGAATTCAGAGAAGTCTAGTGAAAACTTCGCGAAGGAAGTGAATCTTAGGCTGCATAGAGGATTGGATAAAAGTGAGGAAGAAGGAGTACTATGCAGGTGAGGGGAACAGTATTAGGAAAGGGATCAAATGTATGATGGCAGATGGAAACGGAACTTCTGGTGGTGAGCATGCTACAGTGTATACAGGCATCAAATTATAATGTTGTACACCTGAAACTTACATAATGTTATTTACCAATGTTACCTCAATAAAAAAATTTAAACTTTTAAAGAAAGAAGGACAGAAAGGCTTTAAACGTCAATGAGAGCAGTCTGCCCTGACTGCATTACTAAGTGCTGATACCTCAGGATGGCTCATGGGCTGCAGACAGAGTAGGGAGCTCAGGGAAAACCCGAGAACTTCAGACCTGACCTAAATGCCCACCATATAATTTATCAATATTGCCAACAACCCTGAGTTTAGGTGTCACTGGTCTTATCTCAGTTTGTCAGAAGAGAAAGCCCAGACTTCCAGAAATCAGTACCCTGCTTCTGTCACACATCCGTAGATGGGGAAAGGAGGTGGGGTTCCATGTTTGTGTGGGGACTCCTGAGAGCACGTTGGCTTCATTAAACAGAGACAGGGAAATAGGGCAGGAAATGAGAATATAATTAATATACGCAAATCTGGAAATGTTGACACTGGACTCCTTGTGAAATGGCAGTAGGCTGAGGTGGAGATTTGGCCTGGAGTCTGCATGCAGAATCTTCACCCTGTTCAAGAAGCGAGCATAAATAGCCTTCTTAGGGGACACTCTGCCAAGGACACAATTGCAGGACATGAAGGAAGATGCCAAGCCCACATTTCAAAGGTATTTTCAAGAAGTCTGGTGGTTTAGTTAGCCCAAAAATGTCTTAGTAATTTGAACTCTTCAAAGCGAATGTTACAAAAACAAAAATTTATTTCCAGATGGTGGAATTTGAGGAGGAAAGGATTTAAAGAAAACAATCTTAAAGAACTGAAGTCTCTGTTCGTGACAAAAAACCCTCACATTTTTATTTGGGGAACGAAGATGTTTTTGAATTACAGGATCACATAAAAGCATCTGAAAGCAGTAAACCTTCTTGCTATTTCCATCCTATCCCTTAGTGAGCTTAATTGTTTTCATATTTATGAACAATCTTAAATTCAAATGCATTTTATCCTGGACATTTTTCACCCCACACATTCATCCCCACTAGTATCCAAAGCCAGGAGACAATCTTGGTGGACATTCCTAATGTCTCCTATACGACTACTATGTTCTCTGATCCCTTTGTATTGCCATTTGTCTCCTGCAGGTGAAAGAGCCCCTCATGTACGGGAAGGGCTCTAGGAAAGAAGGGAAGGAAGAAGCCGTTTGTTTAAAAATGAAGTTTCAAAAGTGAACATTGGTCAGAGATGTATAGCTGTAGTAAGTACATAGAGGATTTCCTCTGCGAGGGGCTAGAAAGGCTGAGTGGTCAGGAAGAAGGGCAGGAAGCCGCATCAGGCCCCTTCGCACAACAGGCTCCCCTTGCCTGAGGGCCCATGCCTTTCTTTACTCCCAGTGCTGATGCCATGCATGGCAAGACTAGGCTCCAACTCAGTATTTAGTGAGAATGGCAAAGCCTGCAGGAAATGCCAAATGTGTTTGTTTGACTGACTGTTTAATTAACCAGTCTCCTCCCTTTTCCTCTCCCCCCACAAAAATCTACATTTGTTTTTCAGAAACATTTTAGATATAAACAACTTTTTATCCTCAGACTTTCCTATTTTCCCCTTAGTGCCTCCTCTCTTCTAAGATATCTAAATATGCTCATTTTTCCCCTAAGAGATGCAAAAAGAATGAAATATTACATAAGTTAAAATTTTCCCTCTTCTATTTACCATCACTGACTCTAAACTCCAGCGTTCATTCATTGATTAATACATCTGGATACATACCTGTGTGCACACATATGTACAAACTAATAGCTATATATTTGTACTTTCCATGGTCTTAAAATGCCTGGAAATGTTAATTTAATCATGTTCTTCCAGAACTTTTCTGGAACTATTTTGAAACACAGCCACTGCCTTGAAACTAGGTAACCCAAGGGCCCTCGGAGCTCCAGGGTCAGCCTGCAACCCCCCTACCTTTGTTATTTCAAACTGCTGTCATTGAACTTCTGGTGATAACCAACCAAATTCCCTGGGACTTTGAGGTAAGGTATTATGTGTGGAATGGACAATGGCTAGCCTACATCCTTCAGAGCACATTTCTAGGCCTTCCCTGCGTATCAGGCACTCTGCTTGCATTTTCTCACTTGATCCCTGTAACAGCCTTAAGAGTTATGCATTGCCAGATCTGTTTATTGACAGGGAAACTGAGGCTTAGTGAAGTTGTGCTGTTTGGTTGAAGATGAAATTTCACAAGTACAGGAGGAGTACCCTGTATTGACCGGGCCTTTACACAGAGAGCCTAGGACTCATAAAGTAGCCATTAAAACAAAGCAAGTTTTAGTACTATCTCTGAGTCCTGCCTGGGTACAATAGGAGAGAGAAAGCTGCATCACCCAAGGAGAGAATAAGGGTCTCAGGCTCATACCGTTTTAGACCAGATGCCCACATTCTGCAGTGGGAGAGCGGGTGCATGCCCTTTCCCAGTAATCTGCAGGTTCCCAGAGAAGCTGGGCCTTGCCTCATCTGGTGAGGGGGATCTTGGTGTTGCAACAGCAGTAACACAGACAGCGAGATGTCCTGTTGCCTCAGGCTGTTAATGAGAGGCCTCTACGGTCCTATTTATCTCTGGGGCCAGTTGGGTCGAATCTGGACTTTTCCTGAGAGTTGCCAGGGCACTCAGGGAATGGGCTACTGGGCACCAATAACTCCCCCCAAAACCCTATAAAAATAAACATATCTGCAAAAACCAATCACGCGCTTCCATGTCAAACATGGTGTGTGCACTTAAGTTTAAGTCCTGCATCATAGTCTAGGTGTAGATATGTTGCTTTATGTTTAAGGCCCACAGACTTCAACTAAATTAAGAGACAAATTGGTGAGCAAAGAAAGCAGTTCTTGTAGCCTTTGTAGGATCAATCCCCTCAAAAGAATTGTCTTAGGATCCTTACCAAGGGGGAGACTTAATACAATAACATTCTCACGCTGGGTAAGATCACCACCTTGTGCAGGATTTTCCCTGTCTCATTAGTGATCCCACCACTGATTTTTCTGCTAGAAGAATTGTCTAGAGAGGTCTCTCTGCTATGGAAAGTAGTCTTATGGGAAAGACTAGAAGAAATAGGATGTATGCTCTGGTTGGTGTAGCTCAGCAGATTGAGCACCGGCTTGCAAACCAAAGGGTTGCCAGTTCAATTCCCAGTCAGGGCACATGCCTGGGTTGCAGGCCAGGTTCCCGGTGGTGGGCATGCAAGAGGCAACCACGCATTGATGTTTCTCTCTCTTTGTCCCTTCCTTCCCCTGCCTGAAAATAAATAAAATATTTAAAAAATTGGAAACATTTAAAAAAAAAGAAATAGGAGGTAGAAACACTAAATTAGGTATGTGGGCCACTGGATCCTTCTCATCTGTGTCCTTGGTAACCACAACAGCTAGCTAGCAAGCTGCCCGCTTACTGCATTATATTTTTACATGATTTTAGCTATCTATGTTGTTTTCGTTTTGGTAATCTGTTCTCAGCCCTATAGGATAAACGTATTCAGTTGACCTACATGGTAGCTGAAGGCACTTTATGTTAGAACATTCTATTTAAGGTTGAAGCAGGGAGAAGAATTAGGGCAGAATTGATTGTTGAAGGGCCTTTTGCAATTCCCACTATCCTGAAACAGAACATCCTTCTTCCCTGGCTACCATTAACCTTTATTTCAAACAGAGTAAATCACTCAACTCAAAATTTATGTTATACACTAACATCAGCTGGTAAACTACTTGTCTTTTCACCAAATGTCATTATTCAAAGTGTGAAAGCAGTGCCCTAGAACAATTTCACATTCTTATTGATGGCCTCCAGCGGACCCAAAGTCCTTTGTTGGGTTTTATTGTGTAACACATCGTGGTCACAACTCAACTCTTACAGAAATGTGATTCACCAATTGCTGGAGGCTTCCTGCCAGTTTTGCTGAGGGTCAAATAAATAGATTAGATCATGGTTGTTGTTGTTGTTGTTGCTGCTGTTGTTGTTGTTGCTGCTTTTTTTTTTTTTTTTCTTTTCTGCTTGGAAAAGACCTATACTTCAGGGAGTCTAAGTGTTCCACAGATTCAAATTTTTGCCTTCTCCTGGTTCTGGCATTTTAAGTTGCAATTTTTATACCCTCTTTAGAGCTGGGGTAGAGGAAGGAGAGGGCCAGATGTTTGGCAGTGAAAATCTGGCAGTCCCAGCTTTGCTGTCCTCCTCCAGGCTGAAATGAAGCGGGGCAGGGTGCAGAAGAGAGCCAGGCTCTGCGTGCGGCCGAGTCTGGAGGAGCAGAGGGTTGGTCCTGGTAATGAGAGTTAATGAACCTCTCTGCCTGCCTCACCTCCTGGCACACCTGGCAAACTCCTGCATTAAATACCCTGGCAGTCAGAAATGGTCAGGGCATCTCCGGAAGCCCTACTCTTGATCTGAACTAGTGAAGTGTACACCTATGGAAGAAGTAATTATGGACTAAATGTCTGTTCTTACTGAGAGCTAGAGAGAAGGTATGATCTGGCTCTAGTGTATTCCTCATCTTCAGAGGCGTGTCAGAATAGTTAATACTGTTCCCAAGTGAGGAAAACAAAGAATGGGTGAGGAGTGACAGATGTGTGGGACCCAGGCTGGTCTTAGAAGCTGCCAGGTTTGAAGTCATCTGGGGTGAAAAGGCAAGGAGAAAAATGGGGACTGTGCTTATGATGCAAGTCTCCTCCTTGACTTTCCTCATAAATGCAAGGATCACACAACAGGTCAGAGCTGTGGGGCTTATGCAGAAGGTGGGCTCTGGATTTTGAGATTCTGCTAGTTTAAGGCATGTCTTTCTGGTCCTGGAAACCCCCTCATTTTGTCTGTTGTCAGCTCAGTCCTGGACTAAGTCTGCATTAGAATTCTGGAGGCCTTAGTTTTACACCCTCTAAATAGAACCAGGACTCTGAATATTCTGAATCATAACAATGCCTGCCATTCAGGCCTGTGGAGCTGGGGTATGCCTGTCAGTCTACTTATACAGGGACAGAAAGGACTCCTGGAATTTTCATAAGATCCAACACTTGTTCAAGATTAAGAATTTCTTATTTTTATCCTGAACCTATTGTCACTTTTAATAACAGCATATAGTACTCCAAATGTACCATATGGCATTTTGGGTGGGCAGGTTTTTTATTAGTAGCTTTGGCTGCAGGGGACAAAACAACAAGCTCCAAATAGCCCTAAACAAAGCTGAAAAGTAGGTAACTTTCTTTTGGCCCACCCACCTCTTTTTATCCATATCCATCTTCTCTCTTGTGAGAAATTGCTAATCTTCATCTTAGCTATCATTTACTGAGCATTACCATATGCCAAACTGTAGGCTATTTATATGCCCCATATGCCTTCTGTGAGTTCTGTTGTTTTCCTCATTTCACTTGTGAGGAAAGACGATACTGAGATTTACAGGGTGAAGTAACCCACCGGCGGTCCCAGAGCCAGGTGTGGGCCAAGTGAAACGCGCCTCCCACTTGGCTTACCTTTCCCATCCCTGCTATGGCAGCCCTTCAGCAGTCAAGTAAGCTGATGCTTACTCTCAGCCAAGATGTTAAGTGATTATTAGGGTTTTTATGCGACTGATGAACAGCTAAAAATGACTCCAAGCACTTTGCCTTTGCCTCTATAGATGGTTATATTTAAAAATAGGACTCAAAGACAAGGCCCTAGCCAGATAGTTCATTTGGTTAGAATATTGTCCTGACATGCTAAGGTTGTGGGTTCAATCCCCTGTCAGGGCACATACAAGAAGCAACCAATGATGCATAAATAAGTGGAACAGCAAATCAGTGTTCCTCTTTCTCTCTTCTTTCCTCTTTCTCTAAAATTAATTTTTAAAGAAGACTCAACACAAAAAAAGCCATGGATAATGGAACAGTGGAGTAGGGTTATCTCTACTCCATTGGAGTAAGTCAGGAGCTGCTAAAGATCCCTCACACCATCGTGGGAGAGTGGCTCCAGGCAGAGCATTCCACAGCAGAGCTCCATGCACATCACAGACTATTGTTAACTGGTTAAAACTCATACGATATTCTCATCACATAAGCAGGGCACAAGGAAAGCTGCTTTGATTCACTTCAGTGTCTCCTCTTGACAAAGCATCAGCTTTATCCAGCAGCTCCACACATGTAGCTATAAATTCATAATGCCCACTGTTCCTAGGTAAGGATTGTGTTTTAGGTTTTATATAACACTTGGATTTCTACTTAAAGAAAATTGAGCACATGTCCTCTATTTCAGTGAAAATTATGGATGGTTTTAATTTGTCCATGTTTGTAATTAACTAGATAAAGGTGTTATTTTTCACCAAAATGTCTTTTTAATGTCTTTGCCTTGTTTGTCCTTGCTCATAATTTTAGTGCAAACATACTTTTGGATGATCAGTTTCAACCCAGACTGACAGACTTTGCCATGGCTCACTTCCGACCCCGCCTGGAGCACCAGAGCTCTGTGACGAGCATGACCAGCAGCAGCGGCAAACACCTCTGGTACATGCCAGAGGAGTGTATCAGACAGGGCAAACTCTCCACTAAAACAGATGTCTACAGCTTTGGAATTGTAAGTGCTGGGAAGGCTCTAAATTGAGTTGTGCCCTTGAAATCCGTGTGGTTTTATTAACCAGTTGCCACCCTGATAAATTCAATTTTTTAAAAAAGGCATTCACTTTCAGATTTATGATTTCCTGTTATTCATTGCATTATACATTAATTTTGTGTAATCAATCAGGAATAAAATATAAGTTTATTAATTGGAATGAACTATATTCATTGCTAAGGTTAATAGTCATGACTAATTGTGTATATATATTTAACTTTCTGTATATTCTTTGTAGGTAATGATGGAAGTTCTGACAGGTTGTAAAGTGGTGTTAGATGATCCAAAGCATATTCAGTTGGTAAGAATTGTCTTCCTCTCTGCACCTTGGTCTTTTTTCTGATAGAGTTCTAAATGAGGTTGTCTTTTTCTCTTCCTAGAGGGACCTCCTTATGGAATTGATGGAAAAGAGAGGAGTCGATTCATGCCTCTCACTTCTGGATAACAAAGTGTTCCCCTGTCCTCGGAATTTTTCCGCCAAGCTCTTCTCTCTGGCAGCACAGTGCGCTGCAACGCGGGCAAAACTAAGACCATCAATGGATGAGGTACGTATACACACAGTTTTATTAAAACACTACAGCCATAGAACCATGGGAAATCTAAATACGAGAAATTGTGTATTTAAGTTAATTCTTTATCAATGAGACAAATCTAACCCTGAAAGAGAATTCTAATTGAGTACATAGCTTTTCCAGGTCAAAGAGTCATATCACTTGGTACTCTGGTAGAGGTCATTATTGGGTGGAAGCAGGGACCTGCAAAATTTTTAATGAAGAGACATAGTGAGTACTTTGGAGAGAATATTTTATTTAAACTTTCTTAAGAGATCTGCCCATTAAAAATTCAGTATGTATTTTTTCTTTTTTATTTATTCATCTGCCCAGTTGATTTAATCATCCATTCATTTAGTATTTGTTTACAATAAACAATTTATTTAGTGCCTAATTTGCATGTGCCAGACTTTGTGCTGGGCTCTGGAGATCCAATAGTGATCAAGCTATGGTTTCTGCCCTCAAGCCCATGGTCCATCAGTAAACGTGGACTTCCAGTACAGAAAGATAGGCATTACGTCTATGGTGGGTGGGAGCACAGCTAGAATACAGTCTAGCAGAGGAAAGTCAAGGAAGCTTCTTCATGGAGCTGACAGCTGAGCTATGACCTGAAAAGCAGGGTGGGTTTAGGTAGCCTTTGGATGGAAGGACTTCCCTGCCAGAGAGAACATACATCTGCAAAAGCTCGGAGAAGGTGGATTTCATGTTGCTGAGACCACAGGTAGTTCTGGGTAGTTCATGGAAATGGGATGGTGGTGAAGGAAAAGATGCAGTGGTTATAATAGAAGATTCCAGGTGGTAGAGGGACATGAATTCCATTCTAGGAGTTTGAGTTTTATCCTGAGTCTATCGTAGAGTAATGGAAGGGTTTTAATCAAGGAGTTGACATCATCAGAATATAAAAAGCCCTGGGCTGGGAGTCAGGAGAACTGTATTCTGAGCCTGCCAGCACCAGGAAGGGCTGTGGAACCTGGAGTCTTGGGCGCAGGAAGGAGCTGTGAGGTCTGTAGTGGAGGGAGCGTGGAATTGGGAGCCAGGGATCTGGGGTTAAGCAGCAGCAGGTCTGCTCCTTACTGATTAGTGATATTGATTAATTTCTTTTTGAGACTCAGCATTGTTGTCTATAAAGTGCAAATAATAGTGTTGTTTGTGCAGATTAAGTGGAGTGATGGTGTTAAGCACTTTGTAAATTGTAAAGCTCTCTATCTGTATTCTTTTAAATTACACATGTGTAAGAAGGTTTGTTGTATGTTATTTTATATCAGATCAATGGTTCTGAATTTGGGCTGCACATCCAAATAAACTGAGAATCATTAAAAATACAGATTCCTGGTCTCCCATCTCTGTATTTTTTGAATGGCAGCCTTTAGGGTGGGAATAAGGGATCTGTATTTTAAGAATGCTCCTTTATGTAAACCAGGCATTTGGGAACTATAGATTGGGTTCACTGTACCCCAAACCCTTCCAATTCTCTACATATTAAGGTTGAAGTAAAAAAATGATAAGGAATTCACCCAAGGTCCAAAGTAGGGGTAGCAAATCCAGGCCTTAGGTCAAGTCTCTTGATATTCAATTTAATGCAATTTTTTATGCTTTACTTCAAGTCACTTACTTATTAAAATGAAGGATTTAGCTAATCTCTAATACCTTCTCATTCAAAACTCTATAGTAGAGCTGATTTCATGAAAAGAAGATCACGTTCCTTAATAGATAGACAGAAAAAAGGTAAAAGGAAAGGTTATTAACTGGATGCTTGCTTCTTGGTTAATTAGGTTCTAACTACTCTTGAAAGTACTCAAGCCTGCTTATATTTTGCTGAAGATCCTCCCTCATCACTCAAGTCCTTCAGGTGTCCTTCTCCTCTGTTCTTGGACAACATACCAAGTATTCCAGTGGAAGATGATGAAAGACAGAGTAATCAGTCACTGCTTAGTGACAAACACTTGAGAGAAAAGAGAATGACTCAGAAAATTCCCTTTGAATGCAGCCAGTCTGAGGTTACATTTCTGGGCCTTGAGAGAAAGGCAGAGAGGAGGAGAAATGAGGACACTTGTAATATGCCCAGTTCTTCTTGTGAAGGACTTTGGCTTCCAAAGCATGCAGCTCCACCCCAGGACTCAAAGGCCTCCAGTGTGAATGCGGACCCTTCTGCAGAAGCTCCAGGCCATTCTTACAGGAGCAGGCCTATGGAGATTAGCTGTTCCTCTGGATTCTTCTGGGATGAATGTGAACAGCTCCAAAAGGAATCCATTTTACCAGAAGATAAAGAAGAAGGCAAGTATGACTGAGGCATGTGAGTGCAGGTACCATCCTGGAAAGACATTGCCTTCCTAAATCAGGCCAAGAGGATGACTGATGGTGACCTTGGTAATAATACAGACCAACAATCTGGACAGCCCCATTATTTACTTCCCAACTCGTAAAACAGAGTGGCTTAAAAATGTGTTTTATCGAGTAATTGCCTCATGAGTAAACTTAGGCTAAATTAGAGCCATTCAAGATTATTTGAGTTCATGGGCTCCAACTTCAGACCAACAAAACCACCAAAAGCTACCAAAAGGAAACTGGATTCCAATGACTTCTTCATCAGTATGAGTCCGCAGGGCCTTTAGTCTGCTAGGTATGTTCAGTTCAGTTGGATTCCATTGTTTAGTTTAGCTTGTGTACAAAGGTTGTAGGAAGTGCCTAATTTGTAAATATTAGTAGATGCATTGTAAAGAGTTGCCTTTTTGTTTACTTTTATTGACCCTTTATTCTTTATTCTGTTCATCCCTACCAAGCCTGCTCTCTGAAAATGAGCCAGGTTCACCCTTGGCTATGACATGTTCAATGCAGGGAGGGGGTTCCTACCCAAGACCTGTATTCTGTATTTAAATTCTTCAGGTGCACCCTGGCTGGTGTAGCTCAGTGGATTGAGCGAAGGTCTGCAAAACAAAGGATCGCAGTTCTATTCCCAGTCAGGGGCACATGCCTGGGTTGTAGCCCAGCTCCCGGCAGGGGACGCATGAGAGGCAACCACACATTGATGTTTCTCTCCCTCTCTCCTTCCCTTCCCTTCTAAAGATAAATAAATAAAATCTTTTTAAAAAATCTCTTAGATATTAAATACATAAATAAATAAATTTTTCAGGTGGTTTATTACATATAATATAGTTATTTACTGTTATTATAAGTTCTTTTTAAAAAATATACTTAGAGACCTATTATATCCTGAGAAGAATATGTGAAATTCTAATCAAGTAATTTTTATTTCTGAGAAAGTGGCTGGTCACAAGAACCGAGCAGATTTCTGACATATTCGGTAGCTTCCAACTCTGCACCTTTACTCCTGCAGTTCCCTGAATCTCTCCCTTTTGAAATCTTACCCAATTCTTCAGAGCCCAGCAGAACTACCATCCTTCTGGCAGCCTCCCTAATCTCTCCAGCCAGAAGTACTTTATCAGAATTTTCATAGCAATTATCTGCATTTCTATTTTATACCAGTCACTTCCTGAATTATATCAAAGTTGCTTCTGCCATCTTCTCTCTTTGACTAGACCTGTAAACTCCCTGTATTAGTTTTCTATTGTTGCTAAAACAAATCATCACAAACTTAGTGGGTTAAACAACATTATTTTGTGGTTCTGGAAGTCAGAAGTCCTTGGCATTCCTTCTGGAGGCTTGAGGAGGAGATTCATTTTCTTACCTCTTCAAGCTTCTAGAGGCCACCTACCTTCCTTGGCTCATGGCTTCTTCCTCCATCCTCAAAGCCAGCAATGTAGCACCTTTGAATCTAGATCCCCCTCTTTCTCTCTGACTTCTTCATCACCTCTTTCTCATACCTTGGCTCTCCTGCCTCTCTCTTACAACGATCCCTGTGATTGCATTGGGCCCAGTCACGTAACCCAAGAAAATCTCTGTATCCCAAGGTCTTTAATTTAATCACATCTGCAAATGTCCCTTTTCTCGTGTAAAGTAATTTAGTCAGTTTTCTGGGAATAAGACATGCACATCTTCAGGGGGCCATAAGTCTATCACATTTCCTGAGTGTGTAGGGCACCTCTTCAAGGCCTAGCATGTTATCCTATACACAACAAGTGTTTCCTTATAAGTTGAAGTAGAGTATCTCCATGAAGTCACATAATCAAAAATTCAGCTACAGTAAACATTGCTGAGTAAATTCACAAAGTGAGGATAATGATTCTATGTATGATGGTGGGTTGCAATACTCCAAGAAAACCATTTCCAGAGGATTTACAGAATCTTCAGAGCATTCACAAGGATAATACAAGGATAAACCTCTAGCTGTCTGTGCATCAGAGGAATAGGCACATGCCCCGTGTGTGTGTGTGGGGGGGGGGGAGTTCATCATAGTCTGATTGGAGGCTGCATTCAAGAACAACTGATCAGAGAAAGAAGTCATCAGGAATTAGGGTCAGGTTAGCAGACTAAGGTCAGACACATGGAACTGTATACAATTCTGGGGAAAAACCACCTCATGGCAGAAAATGAGGTTCAAAACACAGTAAGCTTTAGTCTGACTGACAGGCCCCAAAAAGGCCCCAGGTGAGCAGTTAGGAGAGGCCACGCTTGCAGGTGAGTCTGCAGGGGCCCTGGCTGTGGAGTGCTGTCTTCCCCACCTGAGCAGGATGTGTGTCTTCACAGTGCTCCCAGATGGCCCCTGTGCTAAGACTGGTAGGGGAAGACGTTTGGACTTGACTTTATAGGATTTTAATTCTTGTGACCTGTCCTAGTTGGCAACTCTTAATTATTCATGTTAATGAAAGGAAACAGTAAAAGCCTTTGGCATTTGGCTTTGTATATTACAAACCATTCTGAGGCTGATTTAGCTTATTTTATAAGTGTTGTCTGGAAGTACCTTCAATGAGAGGTCACTAAGGAAGTTCTGATTAACACCAGGCCCGCACCATCACTCAGCACATGTGTGATCTGTTGATTTGAATTTGCTTATTTGACTTAAAGCATTGTTCTTTAAACTTTAATGTACATCAGAACGAAGTGGAAGGCTTGTTAAAAGCCCAGATTGCTTGGCCCACCCAGCTTCTGATGCAGTAGTTCTGGGGTTAGAAACTGGGCTTTGTGACAAGTCCCCAGTAATACTGGGGCCACTCTGAGAGCCACTGCCCTAAGGTGTTCTCAGATTGTCCCAGGTCAGTAGATGCTGCCTTTCCAACCAGGCTGCATGTTTTTTGAAAGAAGCATCATTTCTTCATATTCCAGCAATGTGGTTAACCTCTGATCTTTTTGATTACATCACCTTGCTGGGGGATGGGGGTGAGTATTTTGGACATCTGAAGGACCAAATCAGATTAGCTGGCAATACACTGACTAATGATATGGTAAGCAGATGCCACCATGGCTGGAAATTACCAATTTTCTACTCAGTGAAATTACCAGTTTTCTACTGAGTGATCCAGTCCTCCTGACTAGATTTGCCTTCTAGTGGGTGCATTAAAAAATGCTGATCATAGTAATTAAGTCTGGCATTCTGTGATGGGCAGTAAGGGATACCTCACAGCTTCATGATGTGCAGAATAAGAAACCAAGAATGAGCCTCCAAGTAAGTGTTCCCTCTGATCAGCAAACATGAATTAGTCAAGAATTCCGCTCATCTTCATCCTTATAATGTACCGCAAGCAATCCTCCAGGCAGGCTCTGTTTAGTTGTTAGAAGTTTTGTAGCATTTCATGATACCCCAAAATATTTCATTGCTTTTGAAAATAGGTAAGAGATTTCTGACATAATCAATTTTATTAACTTCTTGAGAATTGTTATAGTGATCCGTGACTCACTGCATAAGAGTAGTTTTATACAGTGGTGCATCAGCCTGCGTAAAACAGCTTTTGTGACCTGACTACGGCGAGTACAGGAAGTGAGGGTTATTCTGAGTAGTATTTACTAAGCATCTGCCAGAACCAAGGCACTGTATCGGCTACTAGGTTACCAAGTAAGGAAGAAAAGACATCGAATCCAGTAAGTAGTTGGGTGACATCTGTTATTTGAACCATCAACCAATGGGACTAAAAGTAAAGGTGGAAAGGAGGGGGTAGAGATAACTGTGCACTTTTGAGAGGCTAATGAAGGCTTCTTAGAGAAGCTTGCTGGAAGACAGACAGGAGTAAGAGAAATACAAAAGAGTGCCCAAGAAGCGTTCCAAGGAGGCTCTCCAGAGAATTGGGGGCCCACAGCTCTACCAGAGCTGTGCACACCACCGCCTCTGGGGTTGGAAAAATGGGGTGAGGACAAAGGGAACTGGATCCAGAGCTTTGCATGTTTTTTTTCCTGTTTAACCATCACAACTACCCAGAAGGTATGAATCCCATTTTATAGATGAGGAAAATGACTCAGGGAGGTTAAGGAACTTACCTGAGGTCCTCCCAGATCTGGAAGAGCTAGGATATGAACCCACATCTGCCTGACTTCAAAACCCAATGTTCTTTTCCTATGAAAAGGCATGAATGTGAAAAGTCATTTGCTGATCCCACAAATTTTCAGTAAGCACACAAGCCTTGCCATATCTTCTGCATTTATCACTACCCTGCTTGTCTGCCACAGTTCCATGCCAATGTAGTTGTTTGTTGTAAATAATATGAATTCATCTATTCATTCACTCACTGAGTAAATATTTAGTAACAGCCTCCTTCACATCAGGCACTGTTCTAGGAGCTGTGGAGATGATCAAGATAAAACCCCACTACCCTGCCCTCATGGACTATACACTTGACTGACTGAATGAATGAATGAATAAACCAGCGGGTGAACAGGAAACACTGGGAGAACTGTAATCACAGTTCTAACATTAACTGGTAGCTCTCCATGAGCCGCTGTCTCAGAGGGCCATCCGGATGTAGATCCTGGCTCCTCCACCAGCTCTTGTGTGGGGGTTCCGAGAGGTTTTCTCCTTGTCCTACTGGACAGCTGATCTCCCCGTGGCAGCCCATCACTTTGCTACTAGTGCACAAAGCAGTCTATGACATGCTTTGTGGCAAATATGACAGATCCTTTTCTCCCATTGACCAGTAATTTTTTTCAGAGCATTTATTTGCCATGGGTGGCATCTTCAGCAGGCTTCTTCCAAGTCATCTGGAACACCTGCGCATACCTCACCTCACTATCACTCCATTATGGAATTGTGGTTGGCTTCTTTCCTCTCCTCCACAACACTGAAGCTTCCCTGGGGACACAAGTTATACCCTGCCCATTTTTGTGTCCCTAATAGCTAGTACAGTGCCTGGTACATAATATGACCCAACAATATTTATAAAATGAATGAATCAAGTAGTCCTTTGAAGCTTATTCAAAATCATTGGTATCTAGTGTATCATTACTAACATCTAATTATACCCAAAGTTTGTCTTCCTGATACCCATACTATCATCAATCATTTGCTTAAATAGTTCCAGTTCATCATTCCTAGATAAAAGTTATTAATTTCAAACATTAATATATGAGATATATTTTAAAAGAGGAATTAGGCATTGTATACATTGCTTGTCAGTATGCTTCATGGTAAGAAATATTCCCACATCATGTCTAAACATTGATAAGCCAACAGTTTGACAGGTAAACTAATGTTTGTTGTATTTTGTTTCCATCTATCTGTCCCAAACTATAGATATTTGATAGTCTATTGGATTTGACATGCAAATATTTTCTTGGGGGGCATTTTCATTTCAAAAGATCAACATTACCTATCAAACCTTCACATACAAGCCTTCTAATGTCATCTGCCTCATTGCAAACTTCGTGGTCATCTATATAAAGAGCAATATCTCCATAAATATTTTCATAGTTTTTCATTTGCTTAATTTTTAAATTTTCTTATAGATCAACATTGATTGGAATGGGGATAAGAAGGTAGAAATAGCTTACCTGCAACAGTGGGCAGGTGCACGCGCATATTTAAGCTTTAAGTACCTGTTGAGCTGGTTGCTGCCACCATAGATCAAGGAAACAATCTCAAAGAACTTGACTCTTATCCTGAGTCACTCTGATGATGGAATGGGTACCAAACTGAACACTCTTTATTCAATTGCAGGAAATATCTGCTCTGAAATTTTTAACTTAAAAATTGAAAGTATCTTCTATTTGAAAATTAAAAAATTGCTGATAATATGTGTGTTCATTATTTTATGAGTGTTAATTTTACCCTCCCAGATTGGCAGATACTGAAGCAGTTGACAACAATATAGGCAAATAGACATTCTTGTTCACTATGGCTGGTGTGAAAATTGGTACTTTGCTAAGAGAGCAGTATATATCAAATTTGGCAATATGTATCAAAAATTTAAATGAGGACTTCCAGTCAAGATGGAGGCGAAGCTGTACATGCTATGCCTCCTCCCACAACCAAGATTAAGAACAACAAAAATATAGAACCAAAAAAAAAAGAAAACCCAACCAGGACAGAGAGAAAATTGAATTGTGCAGGAGTCCAACTACAATGATTCACCCAGACTGGTGAGAGGAGCGGAGTCAGTGGCCGGTGGAGTCAGATTTCGGCGGGATAAGCCAGTGGTAGTCCCAGTCCCGAATGCGCAGTCACTCCAGGCACACAGGCAGTGGCACAGGCAGCGGCATTGCTGAGCACAAGAGGTCAGGTGGGGTGCACAAGATAGTGGACCGCGGACACACATTCACACACAGATAAACCAGGTGAAAACAGGCAGCAAGACAGACTGTGTGATGCAGGGCCCCAGTGCCGGGAAGTGAAGCCTAAAAGCACCCATTGAGAATACTTGTAGGGGCTGAGGTGCTGGGAGGGAATCCCAGCCTCACAGGAGAGTTTACTGGGGAGACCCACGGGGTCCTGGAGCATGCACAGGCCCACCCACCTGGGAATCAGCACCAGGGGCGTCCAATTTGATAGGAGAAAAAGGCTGAAGGCTGGAATCCACGAGAAAGCACAGAGCAAACACCATTGTTACCTCTCGGACCTCGCCCCCACATCCCACATCACAAACCAGCAACTGGGCTGCCTTGCCCTGGTGAACGCCTAAGGCTCCGCCCCTCACTATGTAACAGCCAAGACCAGACCAAAAAAAAAAAAAAAAATCAAGGATGGCTCAAAAAGGAGAACAGACCGGGGCCCCAGAGCTAATTCATCTGAGTGACCAGGAGGTGATCAACCTATCAGATGCAGAGCTCATAGCACTGGTAGCCAACCTATCAGAAGCACAGTTCAAAGCTCTGGTGATTAGGAAGCTCACAGAATTGGTTGATTTTGGCCGCAAATTAGAGGAACAAATGGAGGCTACAATAAGTGAAATGAAGAAAAACGCATAGGGAACCAATAGTGATAGGAGGAAAACTGGGACTCAAATCAATGGAGTGGACCAGAAGGAAGAAAGAAACAAACAAACAGAAAAGAATGAAGAAAAAAGAATTCAAAAAAAAAATGAGGAGAGGCTTAGGAACTTCCAGGACATCTTTAAACATCCCAACATCCAAATTATAGGGATACAAGAAAGGGAAGAGGAAGAGCAACAAGTGGAAAGCTTATTTGAACAAATGATAAAGGAGAACTCCCCCAATCTGGCAAAGGAAATAGACTTCCAGGAAGTCCACGAAGCTCAGAGAGTCTCCAACTTCCCAAAGAAGTTGGACCCAAGGAGGAACACACCAAGGCACATCATAATTATATTAGCCAAGAATAAAATGAAGGAGAGAATTCTAGAAGCAACAAGGGATAAGGGGACAGTCACCTACAAAGGAGTTCCCATCAGACTGTCAGCTGATTTCTCAAAAGAGACCTTGCAGGCAAGAAGGGGCTGGAAGGAAGTATTCCAAGTGATGAAAGTCAAGGACCTACATCCAAGATTGCTCTATCCAGAGAAGCTGTCATTTAGAATGGAAGGGCAGATAAAGTGTTTCTCAGATAAGGTCAAGTGAAAGGAGTTCATCATCACCAAGCACTTATTATATGAAATGTTAAAGGGACTTATCTAAGAAAAAGAAGATAAAAAATAGGACAGTAAAATGACAGCAAGCACACAGATATTAACAACCACACCTAAAATAAAAGCAAACTAAGCAATCAGCTAGAACAGGAACGGAAACACAGAAATGGAGATCTCATGGAGGGTTAACAACAGGGGAGTGGGAGGAGGAGAGAGGGGGAAAAGGTACAGAGAATAAGTAGCATAGATGGTGGTAGAAAATAGACAGGGGGAGGGCAAGAATAGTGTGGGAAAAGTAGAAACTAAAGAACTTATGAAACATGGACGTGAACTAAAGAGGGGAATGTGGGTGGGAGGGGGTGTGCAGGGTGGAAGGGAATGATGAGGGAGAAATGGGACATCTGTAATAGCATAATCAATAAAAATATAATTTAAAAAAATTTAAATGATAAACTTTTACCCAGCAATTTGTTTAAGTATTTATCCTAATAAATAAAAATTGCATACCTGTGTAAACAATAAGGCAAATATGTACTTTATGATGTTTATGATATTAAAATATTGGAAATAGCCTAAATGTCTTTCAATAAAAAATGGGTTACATAAATTACGGTACACATGTAACATTAACTTTAATGCAACTGTCATGAAAGATTATTTACATCATTATTGCTATGGAAATTTGTCCCTGAAATATTATTGAATGAAAAATCAGATTCCAGAATAGCATGTTTAATATGGACTCATTTGTAACACTGGATACTTTATAATAATATGAGTTTCATAGAGAGAACTTTGCCAAAAGGTTAATGATTTTTTTTTCTGGGCTGTGGTATTTGGGTGATCTTTACTTTCTTTAGCATTTTATGTATTTGAAATTATTATAATGAACATGTATTATTTTTATTATCTGAAAATAATAAAAATATTTTTATTTTGGAAAAAATCTTTTCTACATGTCTGTATTTGCCTGCCTCTCTGCTTAGTTGTGGCTTTGGTAAGAACTGGCAACTAGTAGTAATGCCTCTATCCCACTGCCCTTTGTTCTGTCTGTGCTCCAAGCCGGGTGACTGAGCTCCCAGAGATCTGTCTGGTGTCCCCCGAGTAACAAGTTTCGAGGGAGCTTATACAAAAGCCATCCAAAAAGCAAAACCAGAAAAACTGCAATACAAGAATGGACAATGGAATACAATACACAACTGAGACTACTTTGTAATTAAGTATTAGTCAATTTTAGTAAAATCTTTTAAAATTGTCCTTAGTGCCTAAAGTTACAAATTAGTATTTCAGCAAGTAACCTACAGTTATAATGTAAAAACCTTTGGGGAGACAAAATTTTCATCATAAAATATCCATTCCCCAGACTTGTAGCCTACCATCCTTTTTAGCCTACATAAAAATTATAAGCTGCTGAATTCAGTAGACTCTGGGCTGTAGTTAGCAGGTAAAAATAAAACTTGCGATAGTGCAGAGAAATTGTGACTAAATACAGTGGTTTTCTCTGCAGGTAGAGATAGAGTCCACGTAACAGTGCTAAGGGGATTCACATGATGCATTAATTACACAGGGAAACAGCAAACCACACTCCAGGGCGAAATACCAATTCCAATTAATTCTGTCTGGAGGGACTGTTTTGTGGACATAACTAAGTTACATTTACATGTGTAAATATGATAAAAAACACTTCCCTAGCCAATCCAGCTAACAGGTAAATTAGTGTTGGCTTCTTAACAGCATAATACAGACACAAATTCCATTCTTTTGGTACCAAATTAATGTGTTGGTGCCGTTTGTGTTTCTGGAAGGGAAATACCAGGTAATACCAAACTGCACTGCCGCTGCAAAGATTTCAGCAAATGAGAAGTTAAGAAATCTAATAAATAAATAGACTGTAATATAGTCATTCTGACAGCAACTTAGGGTGAGGTATAAATAGCTTCTCAATCTTCTTAATCTCATTATTCACTAAGGATAGTTTCCTGTCATTCTGAAAGTGTATATGCTAATTATGCTGTACTTATGGAACCATTAAACTAGGTGGGGTCTTGTGATATTTCTTTTTCTTTTATGTTTGCAACACAAACAGGGGTTTTTTTTTTTGTTTGTTTGTTTTTTTAAGAGCTGCAATGACTTCAGCCAAGGGCAAACATTGTTTTTATTTTGTATACCCCAGAGAGGAATGTAAGAGTCCAGCATGCTTACAAAGGCAAACATGCATGATTATACTAAGTCGCTGCCCGAAGCTCTAGGGCTGTTGCCTGAGGCAGGAGGTCGAGCAATCCCTGACATTTTCATCAAGCATTTCATCAAGCAGTTAGAAGGGGAAGTAATTCATGTCATTACGAGTGCCCTGTCTTAGCCATTAACATGTATTTCTCTAATAAAAATATTACCTTATTTTAGAAGACAGCCTGACATGTCCTCATCTTTCTCCCTATCTCACATCCTGCCATCGTCGTTCCTTATTTCAAGTCATTTCAGTGAACCAGGTGGCACCATCACATCCCAGTTAAAAGACTGCATCAATTCCAAGAGGTTTCACTTCACTTCACTTGAGCCACTGTTACTCTGGACCCTATCACCACCTGAAGTCAGAAATCATAGCATGCTGTCCCTGACATCTTGTTCCATGATTTCTTCATTTTGTTTCTGCCCTATCCAATGATCATCTTCTTCCTTCTCCATCCATATTTCTTTTGCATAGGCTGGTGATGCAGACACCAGCCAGCAGTGTCTGTGTCATCATGGATGAATTAAAACATACACACAGACTACCGAGTCCAGTGGAGGCAATAGGACGACAGTATGGCTTTTTTCTCAAGAAGGGCAAAAGCCGTGGCCTCCGCCATGACAGGCCTTTATTCTATATCTCCTTACATTACAAGATGGTTCTTCCTATCCCAGTTACAACAAAGGAGCCAATGCTCCTCATTACATCACAGAAGAAGGATGTTAGCAAATGAATAGGCAGCCGTTTACACTGGTCTCTGCAAGGTACTTGCAGGGTTAGGGGGTTTTACCAAAGAGCAAAACCCAAAACAGCTTAGGTATATTGCAAATCTGATTACCCACGAAAGAGCCTATCTGTGGGCATGGGTCCTGTGCATCTCTGAGTGGGAGCTGGGCCCACACCACACAGAAGGGTCTGCCACAGGCTGGGCCATGGGTTGTCTGCATCAATGGTTGTCCTTATGGAGAAATAGAACCCTACTAGGTATTTCAAATGGATGGAATTTAATACTGGGAACTGATTACCAAAGGAATGGAAAGGTTGGAAGAGAGGGGAAAAATGAAAATGTGTCCTGGCTGGTGTGGCTCAGTGGATTGAATGCTGGCCTGCAAACCAAAAGGTCACTGGTTCAATTCCCAGTCAGGGCACATGCCTGGGTTGCAGACCAGATCCTCAGTTGGGGGTGTACAAGAGGCAGCCAATCCATGTATCTCTCACACATTGATGTTTCTCTTCCTCCCTTTCTCCCACCCTTCCCCTCCCTCTAAAAATAAACAAATAAATACATAAATAAATCTTTTTTAAATGAAAATTTAAAGTTAGAGATTAATAACTACAGGAAGCCATTCTCACTCTTATGGATGAAGGAGCCAAAAGAGGAAAATTGTAACTGAAAGCCCATGACCACTGCCCTGATGAGGCCACGGAGAACCTGCTGCTGATGCTTCTGCACGGTGCTGCCAAGGAGGGCAGCAACGTGGACTGCTGCTGCCTCTGCGGCCGCATCTGTCAGTGCTGGGGCCCAGTAGGAAGCAGAGAAAGACAGAGCTCCTCCAATGCTTCCATGCTTCATGGTGAGGAGTTAGCTTCCAGGAACGTCTAGGAAATGCAGTGTTCTCAGAACTACAGGGTAAGTCACAGGAGGGCAAGAAGGGAGCTTACTATGAGCCAACAGACAAAACCTACCCTTTGTCTATTCAGCATTTATTCTCACCCTTTGGTCTGTATTGAAACTTCCAGAGATAATAACGATATCGGACAAATGCCCTTTAAATAATTGAAGATGCAGTCACTCTCCCAAAAGAGAGGCACAAGTTCTCATCAATCATCATTTCCATCTCTAAGTGATCTTAATATTTCTTCTGTTTGAATTTTCTAAGAATAAAAGTAACCATCACTAGTATTTCTTACATGACATAGGAGGGAAGAGAGGTTAAAATAAATCATTGGTTAATACACACAGACACAAAAAAAGCAAAGGAACTATGTGTTGCTGCCATAGTCTTTGTTTCTGTAATTTTGCACAAGGCTGCAGTTTATACCCACACGGTGCTTCTTTCACTCTTTTTCCGTGTTCCCTTTGCCCTCAGCCAGCATATCGGTCACACAGGATTCCTTTCCTGATGGTGTGCACGAAATCTTCACTCCCAGAGCGTGCGAGTCCTCAGGGGTCCTGCCTTAGTTAGTGTGCTACAAGTGTACCGGTGAAACGGCAGCAGCACTGCTTGGAATTCCCCGCATTGCAACTCAAGACCCTGCTGCCCTCACGGTGCTCCCAGATTTGATCTCCCCTTGATCACGGCAGTCAGTACCCAGAGCTGCATAATAACCTGCTTCTTTCTTCTTGGTTCAGTGGCCTGAAGAACCAAAAATGAGTCTTTCAACTTCCAGGTCAGCAAAACCATTGTTGTGTCCATGTGGGACCACTTCTCACCTGAGATCTAAGGCCTTTACATTAGCAGAGCTTGAAAGTGAAGGGATGGAAAGTCAAAAAAAAAAAAAAAAAGTACTGATCATTGAATAATGGGGAAAATGTTAACTTATCAATAGCGCTCTTAAAATTTATCATACCAAATCAAATGTAACACTCTAAATATGGTAATAAGAATATTAGTTTATTCTGTTATTTAATTTGGGTATGTTTCTGTTAGCTTAGTTTAAGGTTGTGCTAAGTGCAGAGACGCATGCACGTGTGTGTGTGTGTATCTGTGTGTACATAGGTGTATGTGTGGTGTGTGTGTATGTCTTAAAGTCATCACTTCACACCAGCTCTTACTGACCTTATTTATGCACCAAGCCCTCGAGGCCTTTTTTGCATAAACTGCTGATAGCACATATCTTTCGTCTTTTCCTGTCTCGACCCTGTTTAATGATAGCAAAACTACAACAGCTGAGTCTTAGGAACTGTTGGTCTTAGGAATCAAGGTCTTAGGACTTGTTGGTGGAAGAGGAAGAAATTCAACACTGGTCTTGTTGCTCTAATCTGGTATGCTTTCTCTTGTACTTTTCTATGTGGAAATACTTGCAGTTATTCAAGTAGACTGGTTCTTAGCCTTTGCTACCTGATAAAATTTTTTTTTCAAAAGGCTCGAAAACATACATAACTTTGAAACATTAATAACATTTCTATAAATCTATCCTATGGAAATAATCACGGAGGTACAAAAATCTATAGCCAGAAAGATGTTCATTGATACATTGTTTATAATAGTAAATAGCTTAAAAGAACCTAAATGTGCAACAATCGGAAATTTGTGAAATAAATTACAACTTGGTGTAGTCATTAACATAACGTTATACAAGAATGTTTGCCCTACATTGTTAAGTGGTAATACAATTTTTTTGCAAAAAGAAAGTACATACATACACAATTATATAAAAAGGACTAGAAGAAGGCCCTGGCTGGTGTAGCTCAGTGGATTGAGCGTGGGCCTGCAAACCAAAGGATTGTGGTTCGATTCCCAGTCAGGGCACATGCCTGGGTTGCAGGCCAGTTCCCAGCAGGGGACGCACAAGAGGCAACCATATATTGATATTTCTCTCCCTCTCTCCTTTCCTTCCCCTCTAAAGATAAATAAATAAAATCTTTTAAAAAAGCTTATATAAAAATGGTGTTTATTTTTAAAAAAAGGACTAGAAGAAAATAAAAATATCTAAAAGAAACTGGGTGTTACAATTATAGTGATGTGCAGCTTTTTCCTTTATCTGTATTTTCAAACTTTTCGTCAATAAATTATGTATTACTTTAATCTTTTAAATGATTGCCATTATTAGAATAGTTACAAATTAATTTTTGTAATAATATGTGATGGAATTTGAATACTAAATAAAAATTATATGCAACAATACATCAGTATTTTCATTACATAGATTTTGTGTAAGAAAGCTGCTTTTATCTTTCTACTTCACATGTTATTAATTTCTTGTAGTGCTATTCCACTGTAGTAGCTCTTTAAGCTTATTAACTGCCAGCATTTCTATTTGTATAAATGCACACAGGGCTTTTGTTGTTGTTCTTGGGAAAAGGCTATTTATTATAAGATAGAACAGATAATAACCACCAAGCAAATATTCAAGGGACGAAGCTTCATTTGTCAGAGTCCTGCAGCGATGTGATACCAATTACGAATTTGCTTGCAGTGTGGGAGAGCAGGCTGTCCACTGAAGTGCAGAGTGGACGCCCTCCCAATCCACCCTCTGCAAATGCTGAGTTGGTTACACGGGGCACACCAGAGGACACGGGAAGGTCAGCACGAAATTCCTCTCCTGGTCAATCAGGAGCTCCACGTTTCTACGGGAAGTGCAGCAGCAGTTGGATCAAGGAATGTTAATATTCAACTATAATTCCATTAAAATTTAATTTAATTTCTAAATCCAAGGAGTTGAAAGCCAGCATAATTAAAAGTAACCACAGGAAAGTCGTCCCGTACGTATTTTCTCTCACGTTCTCACCCTCACACACGCACTTCCCTCCAGGGTTGGCTCGCTCCCTGCGGACCTCCCTCCCAGGCACTGCGGCTCTGCCTGGTAGAATGTTCATTCGCTTGCAAAGAAACTTGTCTTCATTCTTAACCTGCTCAAAGACATTTTTGCCCTTCCTGTTTCTTAACAAAACCTAGTTCTCATCGTGAACACCGCCCTTCTCCCTTTACAATTTTGTCCGGTGAGGGGTGCTCATTCTTCCATGAACCTGACCCTTCCAGGTCTGGGAGGTCTGATTCTTCCAGCTCCATCTGCTGCGCCTACACCACTGACTGCCCAGGGCCAGCCTCCCGGGCAGGTGTCCAGAGCAGTCGCGCAGGGCCCCATGTGCGGCAGTGCCGCAGGCTTGGGGTTTAATGCTCTCAAGTTAATCTTGAGTTTCAGCTCAAGATTATAACTGTTATAAGTGGAATTGTGCAACCCCATTTATCTGTTTGAACTCCTAACCTTCTGTACCTCAGAATGTGACTGTATTTAATATTTTGCTTTATTTTATTTTATTTTATAGAGGGGAGGAGGGAGGAAGAAACAGAGGGAGAGAAACATCGATGGCTGTCCTCCGCAAGCATCCCAACCTGCAACCCAGGCATGTGCCCTGACTAGGACACAACCTCTCAATTTGTAGGACACCACCCAACCACCTGAGCTATGCCAGCCAGGGCTCATTGTGTCTGTATGTAAAAATAGGGTCCTTTAAAGATCCTTTAATGAAGGTGAAATGATATCATTTGGGTGGGTCCTAATCCAATAGGATTGGTAAAAAGAGGAGATTCCTGAAGTTATAAAATTCCTTACAGGAAAAGGAGGTTAGGGCGGAGACACAAAAGAAAAGTGATGTAAGGAGGTTGCAACTCTTCACAACCAAAGAGAAAGGCTGCAAGACAAACCAAACCTGCCAAAATCTTGACCTCAGACTGTTACAGAGCAAACAGAAGGTCCATTATTGTCCGCCGCCTTATGGAAAGATGCCTCTCAAAGCCAGAGATTTGTGAAAAGGAAAGGAAATGTTTATTTAATGCTATACAGAGTTAAAGTAGCAACTTAACTTCATTAAAATATCAGAGTCCTTCAGGATACCCACAGCCGCCCACAGTGGTTCCTATCTCCCTCTGCCCTAAGTCAGGGTACCGTAATTGCAAGGAAGAGAAGCACACGTCTGGGATCCAGGCTCTTGACACCGTCAGCTGTGTCTTCATCTAGGCAGGATCTCTAATTAATCCAAAGCCATGTCGCACCTTCTCATGGCCTACTGGCAAGAGTTCTTTCACCCTTCTTTCAGGCAATCTCTCTTGCTCCCTGGCCACACAGCCAAAAGGAGCACCCCAAAGCCGTGTGGTCCTTCTTCTACCAAAGCTGTGGGGAAGGGGTCCCCACTCTGGAAAAGCCACGTGGCAATTCTCTGCTAAAGCCACATGGTGATTTTCCCTCACAGGGATGTGAGGGTCCTAACTCTCGGGAAAGCACGTGGATTCTTTCCCTCAATGGCTGCTGCTTCTCCGTTTAAATCCCGGCGCCAAATCTCTTCTGTACCCCCATTTCCGACTCCTCCTACAATCAGTTACACCTGTCAGCATTCCCGTATATTCCAAGTATTTTGGGGATGCCATCACGAATCTGGGCAGGTGTGTCCCCATTTTCTGGAGCCAATCTTCTCCGAGCTCCCACGCAGGA
>PVKU01007380.1:69094-88629 GCA_004027475.1 Anoura caudifer
AGATATGTTAAAGGACCATGCCATGGATTAGCAGCTCTTCATGTCCCTGCTCCATGTGTCCCTTCCCCCAACTCATACCTGTGGGGGAAGGGATGAGGACATCTTATATGTCCCTCTAATATTCCCTGGACACCCTGAGTTCTGGGCCCATTCCAAATCCCTATTTTGGGGGCCCCCCTCCTGGCTGCACCCTGCATCAAGACTTCTAACCTTCAGAACTGTGATGAAATAAATTTCTGTTGTTTAAGCCAACAACAGGATCTTGTTGATCTCAGGTTCTTTGTTATAGCAGCCCCAGCAAATTAACATAGCAATTTCACCTAATTTGTGTTTTGAGCAAAATCTGATGGGACAGTGGTGCATACTCTGGGGGTTTGGAGCCTTGGCTCACATGGGATCCCACCTTCTACCACCTCCCTACCTTTCCTGGTCAGGATCTTGGCCTCCCATTACCCCTTCCCATCCCCAAAACTCTGCGTCCTACCCAGCCTGCCCCTGCCTGTCTCCTCCCAGGGCAGGGACGGGCTCAAGTTAGAGTATCAAGCCCACCTATGCCCCACCATTGCCCTCCAGTTCTGGCGGGGTAGGGGTGAGGGGGCTGGATGCAGGTGCAGATAGTGTTGAGATGGGGGAGGCATCACCTCCGGCATCTTCATCGAGGGCACTGCAGCCTCATCTATGCTCGAGGCTGGCAGGGCCTCAGAGTCTGTTGGGTAGGCTCTGGGCTGGGGTGAATCTATCACCTATTCTGATCCAGGCACCACATGTGTCCTAGGGGTATCATTCCTTGGTAGCTGCCCTTCTGCTCTGGTTTGCGGTGGTGTGCTGTGAGGAGGGAAGATTGATTTCTTCACATTCAGCAGGGGCAAAGCATATCAGGGGAGCTGGAAATCGAATGCCCAGTGAGCCACACATGAGCAGAGCCCCCAGATGCTGGGCATCTGTCAGGGTCTGCACTCATTCTACAAGTATCCCCATGTCCAAGGGATGACAGCATGTAATAGTAAATAAAAACACGATGACCGGTTAAGAGAGAGAAAAAAGAAAAGGAATGGCTTTTTCCTTAATATTTTAGTATCTTTAACAGCATTATATTTGACCGAAAGCCTCCATATTTTCATTTTGCACTGGGCTTCAAATTATATAGCCAGCTGTGCCCAGCCCCCATGTAAAATGTCACCCCTTTTTGGGCTCAGATGACGGGCCGATTTTCCCTATCTCCTCAGACTCTTGCATACATACAATTTACTCCCTTGGCCAGTCTCTTTATCCCAGCTTGCAGCACTCACGGTGTGGCAATCCACAGCCAATGTGTCTGGCCCATCTGCAACCCAGCGTCTCTCTCACCGACCTTCAAACCCAGTCTCCCAGAAGAGCTTGCTCCTGCGGCCCACCCTCCAACATTATCCAACGGCTCCACCTCTCACCCTCAGCACGGATTTAACGCACAAGCTTTGGGGCTAATCAACCAGCTGGGTGACACTGGCAGAGTGAGCTGCTGTATTGGTGTCCTCACTGGTTGCAAGGTTAAGTAAAAATAATACATAAGATGTGTTTAGCATGGTGCCTGGAACATATGTTTCCCCCTGGATCACAACTTCCTATCCCTCTGGCTCTCACCTTCTTACTCCCATTGAGCTGGTTCCCAACACCAAGATCTCTGGACTCTCAATTTCTGTCTAGTCTATCATGACAATCCTACCCCCACCCCTGGGCTTCACTTCCTTTTTTAAAAATTTCAGAAGTATCTTCAGTATTTTTTCCGCCATGTCTGACCTGCAAAATATCTGATCTGCAAAAAATTTTCTAGTTCTCTTCCCTACGATCTGCCTTCTGTGACGTCGCCGATACTGTTACGTCACTGCTGTGCTGACTACGGCCGGCATACTGTGGTCTCCACTTTGGTCCATTCATCAGGGCTGCTTGGCTGTCCTGCTGCTCTCAGGTCATCTGTCACCTGTATACCCAACCGTAGTCACTAGTTTTCTCTTCAAGACTCCTTTCCCTTTCTACGCTCTGACTCTGAGCCCTTGTGTCTGATTTCTACTTCAGAGGAAAAAAAAGCAGACATTGGACTTGACTCTTCACTCCCTCTGCTGCTTCTGGACAGACCCACCGATGGCCTGTTCTTCCCTCCTGCCCGCTCTTCCTCCATCCCTCTTGTGGGCCTTTCCCTCTCTGCTCTGGATCTTTTTCCTCTCCTTTACTCAGTCAGTAGTCCTTTCCACTTTGTCTTCATCCTCTCGTTTCCTATGCCTGCTTCTCCTCAAGGTAGAAACCGATTTTTAAAGATTTTCTTTTTAGAGGGGAAGGGAGGGAGAGAAACATTAATGTGTGGTTGCCTCTCACACGCCCCCTACTGGGGACCTGGCCCACAACCCAGGCCTGTGCCCTGACTGGGAATCGAACCGGTTGACTCTTTGGTTCGCAGGCTGGCACTCTATCCACTGAGCCAGACCAGACAGGGCACAGCCTGGCTCTTTGATAAAGCAGTTTGTGCTGGCTCACACCCTTCTTTCACTTCCCATTTGCTCCTCAGCTCCTTAAATACAGGGTTTGCCCTCCATTCCACTAAAATTTCTCTCTCTGAGACAATCAGTGGCCTCCTAATAGCAAACGCTAGTGATCCACATTCATACTTCACCAAATTGATTTCTCTGCAGCATCTGACATTGCTGAACTCTGCTTTCCATCATGCCCTTGTGCCCACAGCCTAACACAGAGCCTGCCATGCTGCAGACCTTCAGCGTTTGACTAGATAAATGAAAAACACTGCAGAAATAAATGGTGCACCAGAATTCCACTAGGGGGCACTTTCTCTACATTTAGGAAGAAATAGGGCAGGCACTTAGGAAATCAATTCTTTATGAAAAATTCAGCTTTGTGTTTAATTTTTAAAGTCATTTGTTGTTTATTTAATGGAAACTGAAATTCTGCCATGTTGTACAAGCCTTGGAGCACTGTACAACTGCCAACTCTTTCTGGTTCTCATGGATAATGTCAATATTCAAGTTTATGTAAAAAACAAAATTGAACATGGCATTTAATTTTGCATGTTATGAATTCAGATCACTGAATTTATGTGAAAATTTCATTAGTATTTTCCAGTTAATATCCTTAGATAAGGCTACTATTGAATTAGTTCTTTACAAATAGGTTTATAGATTACCCCAAAGACCTGTTTTCTAAACCTTTATTTCTTTACCACACTCTCTCTTATTTAACCTCAATTGCAAAATTAATGCTGTATTCCTACTGATCATCTTGATCTGCCTAGTGCCACAGAGATTTTACCCACTTTCATTCCACATTCAGGGGGAATGAAACGGAGAAACTGATTTTACTAGCAGTTAATAGCTACTTAAATGCAGTAGAAATATACTTTGCATAGGGACAATGCTTTACTATTTTGATGACTCCCTCCAGTACAATATTCTTGACTGCTACAAAGCAACTACGGTATCAAGATTCTGTTTTTAAGGAACAACATTGTTCTTAGCAACACTGCAAGGAATATGTCGTCAGTTTTGGGAAGGCCCATGAAATGTCTCCCCCTCTAACGGATGCCAGTTATTTCTCCATAGTGTGTCAGGGAGACTCTGTCTATGTTAAATAAACTTAGTGCGTGTGTGTGCGCGCATGCGTGCAGATTGCTTAGAGGTTTTGATAGTAGGGATAACCACATCACTTTGGACAATCCTCAGCATTCACTGAACTGGAAGAAGGTCTTGCTGCATCAGCTGGGCTTTTGCCCACCCCTGAGCTGATTCTGGAAAGCATTTTGGGGTAATCTGGCCTGCACAATCTCTTCTCACCAGCTCGACTCTAAATCCTGAAGGCATGTATCTCTCACCAAATGGGAAGTGATTTCTGTCCTCTGCCTGGAGCACTCTACCTGCCCACAGTGAAGTGAACCCTCCTCCATCCTCTGGTCATTAACAGAAGGGGACACCAGGTTTGGCTCAATCCTTTCCTCGGAGAAAACCTTCCCTGACCTCATGGATTAGGTTGGATGCCCTTTAAAAGATCTCTTTTAGCTGTAAATATTTCTCTTCTGGAGCACTTATCACTATTGCGATTTTGCATTGCTTTCCCAGCATTAAAAGATAAACTGAGGCATATGTAAAATTTAGGAGTTTATTTGAGCAAAAATCAATTGGCATCAGGCAGTGCCAAACTGGAAATGGTTAGGAGGGCTTCACTTACACAAGCTGGGGAGAGACTTTTATAGAGAAAAAGTGGAAGCAAAGTAAGGAAGTTAGTCATTGGCTATAACTGAAAGGGTAGATAGCTGTTTGTGATTGGTTGTCCTTAGGTTTCCATTTATAACCTTGGGGAATTTCTAGGCTTAGATTTGGGTTTGCTTATGGAGGCTGCCACAGCATTAGCGTCTCCTTAGTCTAATGGCCTCCTGGCTTAATTACTTTAACACTGGTGATTATTTAATTAATTACTGACTCCCAGGCTTAGTTGAAAGTTCTGGGAGACCTCCAGGTGTGTCATCACTCACCATTACCTAGCAGAATATCTGGCACAATGTAAGTGTTCGATAAGTGTTTGTTGAATACATGCATGCATGAATGTTCCGAAGGATGAGTAAAGAGTTTTGTTAAACTGTAATACTGATGGGTTGCTCTGGAAAAGAGAATGAATACACGCTAGTTTTTCTCCTCCGAGAGACTTGTGGTGGGGAGATAAGCAAAAGTCCTCTGACTTTTTGAGTCCTGCTTAGAGAAAAACTCTATCTCCAAAGCTTCTGTCAATTCTTTAAAGGCAGAACTCCTGACTTAGAGTTGAGATCCTTTACTTCAAAAACTTTTGGAAATGTCACTAGTTGCATGAACTAGTGAAGGAGGGCCAAGTATGATACGCATGGCAGGAAGTTTCTCCGGGATCCCAGCAGTCGGCATGTTCACCCATTTCTCTGTGTTCATTCTGTCTGTCATTTTTCTCTTTCTGTGGGAACACATCTCAGAACCCTGGACTGCTAGGGCTGCACAGGATTGCACCAATTAGCAACAACCTCATTTTATGTGAGCCACAGAAGGCACATGATTCTCCAGCCTTCTGTGGTCCTCCTGTACGAGTAAAACATCTCCGGTCCCTATGTGGTGTCACTGCAGGAACTGCAGTCACCCCCAGGTCTCCGTGGGTGTTCCCAGGAGGATGTTCACGTGGCCCCTTATCAGCTGCAGCCACCAGTGCCTACCTGCTCCTACACTCCTGCCTGTCACCTCTTTGTCTCCCCTGATGTTCCAGCTCTTTCAGAACCACTTCATTCTCATCTGGCCACACAGCCCCAGCCTTAGGAGCCCAGCACGGTTGTCTGCAACGTGCTTTATGAAAGGCTGGAAAGAAACAGAGTGGAATTGCTGTGTAAAATAAGAAACTTTTGACTCAGTGGTCAGACTTGACCTCTCTCCTACTGGTCTTCCTCAGCCTGGTCGGATGCCGTGTTGCCAGAAGTGCTCTCGTTTACAAAACGTTTCTTCTCCCCTCTCCCCTATTCTCCGTTCTTTACACCACAACGCTCTGTCCCCCACCCGTTTGGCCTAACTCAGTTATCGTCCAAAGAAGGCCTCCAAAGACAATGCCCTTTTCGCATGTTATCTACAACAATTTCCTTTACTTAAGTTTGCTTCTTCTTATTCTTCTCAGACTCTGAGCTTGGTTTTGCATAGCCAAGAGTTTCTCCAAAGCTGTTATCTCTCTGAGATGAACTTGCCTGCACTTTTCGAACAGTAATTTTCCCCACAGGAGCCCAAAAGTCCTAGTGATTTCAAGGGTGCACAGCTTGCCAGTGACAGATTTTAGGCCAGAACCTCTTTTTTTCTGAGACTTCTCACTTCCAATCCAGTGCACTTTCCGTGTAAATCTCTCTAATCTTCTGGCCTTGGCGCTCCTTGCAGGCATGGAATAGTTATCTAGCTCAGCACAGTGCTTCATCCACATTCCCTCAACTTTCTTGAAGACCCAAGGGCTCAAGCCTTTCCCTTGGGCGCCAGTGACCAACTGTGGCCGGTAGAGGGCAGCAGAGGAGCAAAAGCACTGGCCGTGGAGGGGATGGGACTGAGTGTTGCAACCCAGTAAAAAGCCAGAAACATGGAAAACAGAAATATCATGGAATGCAAAGTGCAGGTTTGTCAAATTTAGCACGAAAAAATACAGGACACTCTGGGACATGCTTATGTTAAAAGTTATTTGTTGTTTTTCTGAAATCGAAATTAACTAGATATCCTGTATTTCACCCGGCAACTCTAACAAGTGCTGTCGCACAGGAACCTGATGCTCAGGAAGTGGCCTTGCTCCTCATCAGAAACCTGTTGGAAGGGATTGGATGGGAGGGTGCATGGTGAGCTTACAAAAATCGAATGGTAACAGTTGAAAGGAGACTGCGACGTCTCGATATGTGGGCAATTCATATCTCCACCAAGGGCCTTCGGCACAGTGGACAGGGCCCGTCCGGTTGAGAAGGTGATGCTGAGCAAAGACTCAAAGACGGTGAGGGAGTTAATCACACAGATCCTTGGGCAGGACTATTCCCGACGGAGGGAACAGGCAGTGCAAGGGAATAAAAGGGGGCCTGTGGCTGAGGCAGAGTGAGCAAAGGGGAGCGTGGGGTCGGGGGTGGGGGGGTATTAGTGAGACCCAGAGAACAGAGCATGGAGGAACTTGTGAGCTTTTGCTTTCACCGTGAATGTGATGTGGAGCTATTTCAGCGTTTTGAGCAAAGGAGTAAACTTTAAGACCTATTTTATTTTCTTTTTTAATTTTTAAAGAATACATTTATTGATTTTAGAAGGAGAGGAAGGGAGAGCTAAAGAAAGAGAAAGAGAGAGGCAGAGACCCCGACGTGAGAAACATCAATCAGTTGCCTCCCATGTACGTCCTGGGTGGAGAACCTGCATCCTAGGTACGTGCCCTGACCCAGGATGGAACCCACAACATTTTAGTGTGTGGAACTGTGATCCAACCAGCTGAGCCACGCACACCAGCCAGGGCCTAAGAACCATTTTTAAAGGATCACTATGGCTGCTACGTTGAGGAAAGGCTATCGAGAGCAAAACTGGAGACAGGAGACCTGATTATGGGGTGACTGCAGTAAGCTCGCATGAAGAGGAAGGCAGAGCTGAGACTAGGGTGGGAGCAGTGGAGACGGTCAGAGGCGAGGAACTCTGGGTATATTTTGAAAGTGGAGTCAATGGGATTTGCTGATGAATTGGATATGGGATCTAGAAGACAGAGAGAAGTCAGAGATGAGTCCAAAGAGTTTGGCAAGAAGGGAGAATTGCTAAAGTAATATTCCTGAGTAGATGAGAGGGGACTGGATCTAGACCATAGCTAAATGAGGACTACAACTAAGGTGTTCATATTTTATAAAACCAATGAGAAGGAACATGGTGCAAAGTAAAACAATACAATATAATAATATTTTGCATTGTGAGGACAATGGATACAAAAGGAGAGTGGATGAAACCAACCAGGAAGAAGTTGTAGGAAGTTAGGCAAGGTGAATTCTGATTAAGGTGTTGGGATGACTTTCAGACTTGAGTAATCAGGGATCCTAACAAGGGCCCCAGGCATCAGGGAGTCTCATTCTTTGAGGTGATTTCCTCAAATCTGTGGCCCTCCCTGGTGCCTGGGGCCAGATGAGATTGGATTGGCCTCCATCTGGATGGAGCATGCCAAGCTAGGACTGGAGCCCTGTGGGCTCAGTCCCCACTTCTCTGCGTTGGGCTGCTCTCCTACCTGCCATCTAATGAGTGGAGTTGACCAGATGTCCCAACTTGCCCCATGATTCATGCCTATTCAGTCACTTATCTTGGGCTGTGGCCAAGTCCTGGTTCTGCAAGGGTGACATGGAAAGCCAATCATGTCCCTGGGCAATGCATTTTATTTTATTTTTTTAATTTAAGAATCGTGTGAGGTGGGGCCTGCCAAAATGGCACAGGCATGCTGATTCCAGATGGCTTAAATTGTCTCCATAGAGTGGGGCCCTGCAAAAAAAAAAACATGTGTGCCGGGCCCCACACCCCCTGAGGATGGCTCTGCGTGTGACAGAGCAGTGCAGGGGCAAAGAGATACTGTATTTTAAAGGAAAAGGAAGAGTAGATACAACTTGGGGAATAGTGGAGGTGATGCTATCTGTGTGTCATCTCCTTAGGTGAACTCCCCCACTATAGAAATGCCTCGCACCCTGTGCTCACCCACTTCGTTCATAATGATATGGCTTAGCAAAGAGATACCAGGTGGAGCTTTTTGAAGAGCAGTGTGGGAGCTGTAAGGAAGTAGGTTTTTTTTTTTTTTTTTTTTTTTCAAAATATAAAGTCATGGCCAAATATTATGGGAAAGGTGTCAGCCAACAATAATCTCTCCAAAACAGAGCCAGCCAGGAAAGAGGTGAAGAGCATTCATCTCTCCCACATGCACTATTAATCTTAGACCCTTTGTGTATAGAGTTCTTACAGATCGATCCAGCAGCTACATGAAAAATAAGTAACCCCCATGGGGTTTGAGTTATTTATCAGTTATATACGACACCATATCATGGGCATCTTTTAAAGCCACTCTAAGACCTCAAAGACGTCTATGTCTATTTTACAAATCTCAAGCAAACGAGAGAGGCAACAACTCAAGGGGGTTTATTCTGCTACAGAACGAGTCCCCTTACAACGTGGTGTGTCCTAGGTGTGTGCACAGGGACTGGGAGTGCAGGGCTGAGCCAGACAGCGCAGCAGCAAACCCTCAGCGGGCCGACTCCCCGGGTTCCAGCCCAGCTCGGCCACTTCCAGCCTCAAGTCGTTTTACCTCTCAGCAGCAGTCCCCTCATAAGTAAAATGCACATTTTAATGGTATCCACTTCATGGGTCTGTTGTGAAGAGTAAATGAATTCATTTATAAAAAACACTTCGTGGTTGACTCACCATGAACACTCCAAAGGAGCCGTTATTATTGTTTATATATAAGGGAAGCCGATAAAAATACACAAATGTTCTATGTCCTGAATGTGAAAAATACATTCTCTGCATGCTCCAAATTCTGTTTACTTCCATAAAAAAGGAATTTTCAAGATTTTCTATGCCTCATGGAATCTGTCATTGGGTAATATGAGTTGTTATCAGTGTTACAGCATTCTTTTAAGAAAACTTTTTTATTATTATTTTCACACCTGGGGACATGCTTATTTGATTTTACAGAGTGTGGAAGGAGAGGTAGAGGAGAGACATCGATCGGTTGCTTCCCTCCCCCATATATAGTACGGGCCCCAACCTGGGATGGAACACTGTAACCTAGGCATGTGTCCTGACCAGGAACCAAAAAGGCATCCTCTCCATGCACAGAACGGCACTCCAGCCAACCGAGCCACATGGCCAGGGTGAATCTTGAGATTCTTTTCTCTGCTGTTCTGCATCTTCTTCCTTGCTCCTCAGTGGAATTCTTTCTGCATTCTACTTGTCATCTCTCAGTGATCCCTTCTTTTTTTGCTCATTATCAATTCATCCTATTCTTTATATTTTCCTTTTGTCTGGTGCTTCATAAGCTTGGTGGTCTTTCCCCTACCCTTGACCAGAAATAGATGTTGTATGTGGAATCTTCCCACAAGCGAAGGGACTTTTCCAACCATTTAGAACCAATCCAGAAAAACATACCTGCTAATCTGAAGGCAGTTTGATTTCTGCATAAAGGCTGATCCTGTGGAACGTTCAAATATATTTCTATTCCATGAAGGTTGTCTTCATCTATTGCTGATTGTGGATTGCACGTGCAACACACTTTTCACTTGTTCTCCAATTTGCACTCCTTCTGTTCAACAATTCATCCCTCAGCCAACATAGCTTATTATCTTATCAATGTCAATTTAGTAATATTTCTGCCTGTTTTCTTTGATTGCCATATCTAAAACAATACATCTCAATCAAGTCATTCTCTGTCCCCTTAATTGCTTTCATATTGGTTCTTAGTTCTTGCTGTCACTTGACATTTATATTGACTTGCTCTTTGACTGTTTCCTCTCACTGGAAATTTCAGGGACTTGGTTTGTTTTGTTCACTGTTCTCCAGTACCTAGAACAGTAACTGTCCTTAAATATATATTGACTAAAAATTAGTTATAATCTTCTGTTGCTTCTTACTAATACTTTCTAAATGTTTGCGGCTGTTTTTTCCTTATTGTATAAAATAAGATCAATAATTTTCATAAAATGCCTAAAAATTGAGATCAATATGGCTGACTAGGAGTCAATCCCCAGCACCCTCTCTGAGGGTGGCAAAGGCAATGTGTTTTGGGTTCGGTGTCGCCTTGGTCATGGCATGTTTGTTAGGAAAGTAGCTTGTAGAAAGCATATTTAAGGAGGCAATAATTTTTTAGCAACATATTCTCCTAGAACTTAAAAAGTTAAACATATATATATATATAACAGAAATATAAAGGCATAGATTTAGCCCCACAAATATGTTAGCTTGAAGAAAATCTTAGGTGATAATATGAACTAGGTATATTGAATTGCAATCCAGGTGATTGGGGCCATTTCTCTGCAATATTTAGAGACAAGTGCTTAACATCAAGGTCAACAAATTACATTAACATTTTGACTGAAGCACCCAGATAGCAAAGAAGAGGGCATGAAGTTTTATCTTTTACCTTAAAAGTTCGTGTCAAGTTTTCATTCTGTATAATCCTTATTTTTGAAATGTCAAAACAATGTAGTAAATACTATGAGTCAACTTAACACTCCAAAAGCCTTTTATCTTGAGTCTGTTTGTCTCTTTACGGTATTTCACCACTTGGAACAAGATGCCAGCTCTCTGTGGGCAGGCTTTCTGCTTCCCCAAGTCTGCTGGCGCAGCACAAGGCCATCCCAGGGTTCTACCCTTCAGAGCTCCTCTGCACCAGGCCCCCAGCTGTCCAGCCCTGTGTCCCATTGACTCCCAATCTACATACTTTGATTAAATTGTAGAAAAATTTTGGCAGAGGAAACTATTGTCTCCTTATGTCTCTCAAAGAACCCACCAAATACAACCATCTAGGACAAGATCCGCATTGTCAGGAAGCCTACCCTAGGCTCTGCTGCCAAAATCACAACAACAACAATGAAAAAAACCCCGCCACTCTACAATCTTAGAGGATTAGCACCACAAAGACTTATTCTTATTTATTCCAGGTCCACATAACTCTGCAGGGCATTTGTCTGTTACAGGGTGGCCATTGCTGCACCTCACACTCCCACAATCACCACGGAATAGTCAGAGGTGGGGAGTTGAGAGGTGCACTTAAATGCGTCCCCCTGAAGTGATGTATCACTCTCATTTTATTGGCCGCAGCAAGTTAGATGGCCTAACTTCAAATATATGGGGAGGTACAGTGCTATTGTACACCTGGAAGGAGAGGGACACCACATAATATGGACAGTAGTACTACCTGTCACACGTATGTCTGTCTGTAGACTGAATGAAATTTAACACATTTTTATTATATTTTCTGCTCCATGTATACTTGCCAATCTCTTTGGTAATTCTATTATTTAACTCATTTCCTGTTTTAATTCTAACACTCTCCTTTGGACCCTGTTTTCACAAACAAAAAAGATAAAATGTTAATTTAAATATTCATCAGGATAAATTAATTTGAAGTGTTTTCTCATAACTGTGAAACCATCATTATCGTAACTCTACTTAATTGGATGCTTTACCTCATCACATTAATTAAACAGGTCACTAAACCTTATTCTCTTCCCACTCACCCAATAAAATGTTTAGATTTTACTAATAACTCCACAGTGTGTTACTTGCCTTGATACCATCCAGGTGCTTTGAAGCAAATGTATTTTAAATATAACCAGAAAGTACATTAGATGTAACCTAGAAAAAACTTCTTTGTGAGAAACAGTACAAATGACACTAAAATTTTTTGTTTCATAATTCAGATCAATTGATTTGTTTAATAAGCATTTCCTAGGAGAGATTTCAAGGGGATATTGAAATAAGAGCTTAGTTCCCACTAGATGAATCACCTGGTTTTCAGAAGAAAATGGTTAAGCTTCGGTTTGCAGCCTTTGGTGGCTGCTCACTGAGCGTCCTGCGGCCTCCCGAAGCGAGGAAAGTTGTGGCTCCAGCCCCTCTCTCCAGCCTCGTCCCGGGCCCACTCTTCATCCACTTGACTTCAGCTACTGGCCTCTCTGTCAGCTCCCAAATCCCTCTTGTTCTTCCCCACCTTTCCCCGCCCCCGACACTGACTCTTTGGAAAATCCAGGTCAGCTGTCTCGTAGCACGTCCCATACACTAGACTAGGTATGGGCAAATCATGGCCTGTTTTGTGCAGCCATGGAGCTAGGAATACCTTTACATTTTTAAAGCACAGCAATAAAGAAGAGAAAGAAGGAAGAGGGTGAGAATTATGTGAAGATCATATAGACTGCAAAACCTAAAATATTTACTAACTGGTCGTTTATTAAAAATTTTTTCTGACCTTTTTTCCTAAATCGTTATGTTTCTTCATGATACTATTTACTTTGTGCCTCAGTTCCTTGGATTTTGGGCAAATTAGCAATTGGCTCTAGAGCTGTGCTGCCAGTGTGTGTGTTGCCAGTGTGGTGGTCAGAGCCATGCGCAGCTGCTGGGTCCCCGACAAGCGGCCAGTTCACAATAAGGAGGGCTACTGTTACAGAACAGGCACACACAGGATTGTTATGTCGGCTGCCTTAGGAGAGACGTCTCTCAATGCCAGAGAAGCAAACGTCTGGGATCCAGGCTCCTGACACCGTCAGCTGTGTCACCGTCCAGGCAGGATCTCTGGTTAATCCAAAGCCATGTGGCACCTTCTCATGGCCTACTGGCAAGAGTTCGTTCATCCTTCTTCCAGGCAAAGTTTCTCCTGCTTCCCAGGCCATGCAGCCAAAGGGAGCACCCCAAAGCCGCGTGATCCTCTTCTCTGAAAGCTGCAGGGGTCTGCATTCTGCTAAAGCCGCGTGGCTCTCTCTGGCAAAACTTTGAGGGGGTTCTCCACCCTGCCAAAGCCTCTAGGCTCTCCCCCTGCCATAGCCTAGTGGCAGTTCTCTGCTAAAGCCATGTGGTGAGCTTCTCATGGCTGCGGGGGCCCTGACTCTGGTGAAAGCGCATGGTTCTCTCCTCAATGGCTGCCATGTCTGGGTTTTAATCCGCGTACAATCTTCCTCTCATGCCCCATTTCCAACTCCTCCTACAACTGGCTACACTTGCCAACACTCCTGTGTCCTTCCAGCTTTACTGGGCCGCCATAGTGAGTCTGGGCAGGCGTGGCCCCATGGCGTGGAGCCAATCATCTCTAAGTTCTCACGCGGGCACCGCAAATAGGGGGGTTGCCTCCCAGTTACATCTTGGGTGGGAGTCACTCCCTTCTCCCTGGCTCAAAGAATGGACACAGCTATTTAACATATCTATGCAACCAGTTAAAAGTAATGGATATGTTAAATGACCATGCCAGAGGTTAGCTGCAAAACTGTTGCTATGCAAAACAACTCTCAATGGCCCTGCTCCAAGTGTCCCTTCCCCCAACTCACACCTGTGGCAGGGAAGGGGTGAGGACATCCTAATATTTCCTGGACACCTTGAGTTTTGGGCCCCATTCCAAAAATCCCTATTTTGGGGGCCCCACTCTTGGCTGCACCCTGTATCACTGTGAGGGTAATATACACACTGGATTTCAAAGACCCAGGATTAAAAAAGTATAAAATATTTTATTAATGATTTTATATTGATTACCATGTTGAAATACTATTTTGCATATATTGATCATTAAAATTAATGCCACCTATTTCTTTTTTCCATATGGCTATATTATAAACTTTTAAATAACATACATCGGCCCACCTTGTACTTTCCCTGTCCCAGAGTGGAATGATCAATTTCTTTCTGTTTATCTGTGTCTTAAGAAACCTCCACTCCCAAACCAAGATTGTGCTGGCAGATATGATCAGTTACTGGGTGGCACTGCCTTCACCCCTGCCAGTAAACAGAGCTGGAAAATATATTTAAACTGTAAGAAATCACAAACTCATATTTACATTTCCAATTGAAGTTAAATATTGTAGTCATTTTTCTTAACTTCTTTTATTTTAGGTTTGTATTTTTTTATGTACATTAAAAACCTTCACTTGGTAAAACAAGAAGACATTTTCTTATTTGCTTTATCCTGTAATATATAATTTCAAAATTGCAATAACAATAGTAATCAATTAACATTAACCACAGTGTGTGGTGAAATTTAACATTTCTTTGTAGATCTTTTGTCCTCAGAATATAATCTACTCAGGGTCTGCAGTCATGTTACCGAACAGACCTGGGGGCGGACGATATACTATTACCGAATGGACCCCTTCTCCCGGGGTCCCCCTGTACTAGGTGTGGCTCGTCCACTGCCAGGGAATTATACATCTCAATGTCAGAGATTGGTGTAAAGGAAAGGAATTATTTATTCAGAAAGTTATACAGACTTAATGTCTTCATTAAGATCCCAATGTCCCTTAAAACACCCATAAACACACCCAGTCCTTCCCTCCCCCCTTTGCCCAGTCAGGGGTACGATATTTCAGGAAAAGAAATAGAAATCTGTGGTTCAGGCAGCCCCTCGTTCTTCCCAGTAATCCGTGCTCAGTTGGCAGGCCTTCCTCGGTTCTTAGCACCGTCAGCTGTGTCACCACCATCTCTAGTTCTTAATCCAAACCCTCATGGCACCTTCTCATGGTCCACCAGCAAGGGTCCTTTCACCCCTTTCCTTCCCTCAGCGTCTCTCCTGCATTCTTCCAAACTGCTGAGAGAGAGCTCTGCATCACTGCTACATCTTGCTTCCCAGCTTCCTAAGCTGCATGGCAAAGGGAGCCCCCAAGGCTGCATGGTTCTCCCTCTCTTGTCAAAGCTGTGTGGTCCTTCTTGCAAAAGCCATGTGGTACCCTACCTAGCATGGCCGCGGGTCCTCAGTTTAAATTCCAGCGTCCAGTCTTCCTCTGCAGCCCTATTTCCAACTCCTCCCACAATCGGCGATGCCTGCCAGCAATCCTGTATTTTTCCAGATTTCTGGGGTGCCCTAGTAAATCTGGGCAGGTGTGGCCCTGTGGCTTGGAATGAATCATCTCCAAGCTCTCACGCAGGTGCAGGCACCGTAAACAGGGGGGTTGCCTCCCAGTTACATCCTAGGTGGAAGTCACTCCCACCTCCTTGGCTGAAAGCACAGCCATGGCTATTTAACATATCTATGAAACCAGTTAAAGGTTATAGATATGTTAAATGACCATTCCAGAGGTTAGCTGCAAAGCTGTTGCTATGCAAAACAACTCTCAATGGCCGTGTTCCATGCATCCCATCCCCCATCTCAGACTTGTGGGGGTGGGGACATCCTATATTTTTAATATTTCCTGGACACTCTGAGTTCCGAACCCCATTACAAATCCCTCTTTGCCCCCTGCCCCACTGCACCCTGTTACAGTCAGAGTAACTTAAAACATTTATTCAAAGTATTCCACAGTAACTTGAGGCCATTATTTTCCCTGAGAGATTATGTTATCCATTTGACAGTTTCATTATTTCTCTTTGTGTTCACTTTTAGGTTTTGCTTTCTGTTCATTTTTGAATGCATGAAACATTTACATGGCTCGGAAGTCAAAACCACTACAAAAAGTTTAACTCAGAGATCTTTTCCCACTCCTCTCTTTTATCCTGTTTCCACCCAGTTTGTAAGTTAACCATTTTCATTAATTTCTGGTTTATCTTGCCTGTATCCCCCCCCCAAAACCAAGCATAACATATACATGAATAAAACTATATGCATTGTTTATATCTTTCTCTTTCTTATTTAACGTCTCAGAAAACACTCCCTATCAAGTTCACAGAGATCCTCCCTATTCTTTTTTTAAGAAATTGCTGAGGAGAACTACACTGTGTAGATACACTATAGTTTATCAGTAAGTCTCATACTGATGCACATTTCTGCTCTTTCCAGTCATTTGCTACAATAAAAATTGCACAATGAATAACCTTTTGTCAATGTTGTTTTGTGTTTTTGGAAATGTAGCTTCAGAAAAGATCCAGGAATCTCATTTTTAGAAACGCCCCAAGTGATTGTGATGTTTACTGTGTATGGCAAAAATGGCATCCAGGAACCTAGAATTGTTCACATTTTTTAAAAAATGATGGATTGGGGAAAAAATGAGGAAGCAACTGGTAGAGAAGCAAGGTTCTCATCACTCTGAATCCTCACCTACACTATCTAGTAGAATGCCATCGAGCTAATTATACTCCTTGTGAAACCAGAAAAGACACCGGCATTTGGGCTGCCTGTCACATCCCAAACCCAAAAAGCAGAGACAAGGAGCTTTATTCAGATGGCCAGCAGTCTGAGAAGATGGTGGGTTCATACCCTAACAGACGTCTTACATTTTCTTTCCAAGCCAGCATTTATATAACAGAGAACAAAGTGTGGTGAGGGGTTTTGAAATTCAGGGAAAATCAGATTAAAAACTGTAGTATTCTCGCCCTGGGCAGTTAGCTATTCCCAGGGTGGGTGGTCATCTGTCTCTCCCTGGGACACAAAGGCCTGGATGCCTCCACTTGTCCCCAGGTGGTATTCTTTAGCAGTGCCCCAGGAGTTCGGCTGTTTTCCCAGGACCCAGCATGGGCCTTATCTGTAGTTTCTGAAACAAAAGCTTTAACATATGCATTACTTACTAGGCTTGTAACTATTGACCTTAAACTGAAGTTTTCCAACTCTTAAGTCCCCTATCATTCCCCACTGTTAGAATTAAGCTATCTCATTTCTGTGAGATCAGCACCATATGGAAGTATTCATTTTGTTATTGGGCATGTAACTTAGCACTGGACTGTCCGGTGGGGGGTTTAGGAATGCACCTCATTGCAGACCCACATAAGGAGGCACATTGTATGCAACAACAAGGTATGATGCCGAAGAAAACGACAAGGATAAAAACAATAAATGCCTCTCAGAGACCGGTGATACTAGGCAGCCAGGAGGTTAGTTTAGACAAATCAATGCCAAATAATCCCTCTCTGTTTTATATGGGCACCACATCATTTACTTGGTTTGCTTTATGCTCTATGAGCTGTGAACTATCAGTTAGGTTAAACCAGAAGAATCCTTCAAATTCTTCACATCCATGGTTATGCCTTAAAAGAAGGTAGCCTATAGCCAAACGATTTTCCAGTACTGCTTCTCTGATTTGCCCTAGTTCTTGACTAATGGCACTGATGGCTTGTGAGGTGGCATTCAAACCTTTTGCCACAGCACAGGCTAATCTGCTTATTTCTACATTCAAATAGGTTACCATGGCTGGCATTACAAATATGGGTAAAGACACATATTCAGCGAGGCTAAAAAGGTATAAATCACTGTTATACTTGGGTGTAAGGGTGCGGTCCCATGGAGCCCGGGTCAGGTGGGGCTTCTGAAGATAAACACCGTCAGTCTTCCCAGAGAGCAGGGTCCCCCAGAGCTGTTTGCTGGAACACAGGAATGGACAGTCATCCCACATATTTGAACCCATCCTGTGGGCAATTTAACAGGAGCATAAGCATAAGATACACCAGTGGTGGTGGTGCAATTCATCTTCACACCTGCTGAGAGCACAAGACAGACTTCAGTGCAGTTGACAAAAGTTGCACACTCTCTATCTGGGGCTACATTAGTGACTTTCAATGAAAACATTTCCCTGTCCTTTATGGTAACTATAAGGGACTGGGAAATTAAAAATATCAGAGTAGGTCCTTTTCTTTTTGATATGCTCCAATACAGTATAATTTCTAAGGCTGTCCAAGGGATTACAAACACACCTATAAGACATGAAGTGAAAGTCTGTTCGACATAAGTTCCTCCTGCAAGACAAAAATCAGAAATATTCAGAACATTTCTTGCTAAATATACCCAGATATTTTCATTTTGTTTGAAAGGAACAAGCTGTCCATAACAAGGGGTTAAACAGGAGGTAATGAAGAGAGCGTAAGTCATTGTCTTTGAAAGATGACTTTCAGGACTTCTTGAGGTTCGGCAGTCCATTGTTCCTCCAGTGCTTTCTTTCTCCTGCTGTGATGAATTCAAAGTTTTGTTCTTGCCAACTTCACCACGGTTGGGGTGGTGAGGAGTGCCCCAAAGTCCAGTCCTCATCTCTTCTAGTCGACTCTCTGGAGATGCTGTTGTCCTCCAGGTCTTGAGTACCACCTTATCTCCTGGCTTGCATGAATGCAGTGAACCCATAAGGGAGAAGTCTCTAATTCAGGCAAAGTCATTAGTTACAGCTAAAGTTACACTTAAATATCGCATATATTTCTTTACCTTCATTTCTTTTTTAATTATATTTTATTGATTATGCTATTACAGTTGTCCCATTTTCCCCCCTTCATTCCCCTCCACCCTGCACACCCCCTCCCACCCACATTCCCCCCTTTAGTTCATGCTCATGTGTCATAGTTCTTTAGCTTCTACATTTCCCACACTATTCTTGCCCTCCCCCTGTCTACTTTCTACTCACCATCTGTGCTACTTGTTCTATGTACCTTTTCCCCCCACTCCTCCTCCCACTCCCCTGTTGCTAACCCTCCATGTGATCATTATTTCTGTGTTTCTGTTCCTGTTGTAGTGGTTTGCTTAGTTGGCTTTTGTTTTAGGTCTGGTTGTTAATACCTGTGAGTTTGCTGTCTTTTAACTGTCCTATTTTTTATCTTCTTTTTCTTAGATAAGTCCCTTGAACATTTCATATAATAAGGGCTTGGTGATGATGAACTCCTTTCACTTGACCTTATCTGAGAAGCACTTTATCTGCCCTTCCATTCTAAATGACAGCTTTGCTGGATACAGCAATCTTGGATGTAGGTCTTTGATTTTCATAACTTGGAATACTTCTTTCCAGCCCCTTCTTGCCTGGAAGGTCTCTTTTGAGAAATCAGCTGACAGTCTGATGGGAACTCCTTTGTAGGTGACTGTCCCCTTATCCCTTGCTGCTTCTAGAATTCTCTCCTTCATTTTAATCTTGGCTAATGGAATTATGATGTGCCTTGGTGTGTTCCTCCTTGGGTCCAACTTCTTTGGGATTCTCTGAGCTTCCTGGACTTCCTGGAAGATTATTTCCTTTGCCAGATTGGGGAAGTTCTCCTTTATTATTTGTTCAAATAAGTTTTCCAATGGTTGTTCTTCTTCCCCTTCTGGTACCCCTATAATTCGGATGTTGGGACATTTAAAGATGTCCTGGAGGTTCCCAAGCCTCTCTTCATTTTTTTGAATTCTTATTTCTTCCTTGTTTTTTGTTTGGTTGTTTGTTTCTTCCTTCTGGTCCACTCCATTGATTTGAGTCCCAGTTTTTCTCCCATCTCTGTTGGTTCCCCATGCATCTTTCTTCATTTCACTTATTGTAGCCTTCATTTTTTCATCTAATTTGTGAGCAAAATCAACCAATTCTGTAAGCATCCTGATTACCAGGGTTTTGAATTGTGCATCTGATAGGTTGGCAATCTCTTCATCGCTTAGATGAATTGGCTCTGGGGCTTTGATTTGTTCTCCGG